>NDGM011018221.1:0-20109 GCA_002564305.1 Octomys mimax | reverse complement strand
GCCGTATTGTACAGCAGAGGGTGGGTGTCCTCCAGAGACCTGGTGACTTACTGGCAGTACTTCTCTGGGTCTGGTTCTCAGTCAGCTCTGATACTGGGCCTTGCTTCTTAGTATCCTTAAAGGTGACTGTTTTCTTGGGGAGGGCTCAGGTTAACTAAGTTCTGGTTATACTGGTGGTCTGTCTAGGGAAAAAGAATTAACATGTAGAAGATGACCCTTTCAAGGGAATGAACTGTTCATAGTCCTAGCGCTGTCTAGAATGTGGAACATGCCAGTTTTAAGGGATATAAGCAAAAATGACTTCTGACGACTCTTAGACATTATATTAAAGAATGTTACTCACAAGGTGGGAATGCTTTTTTCCATTTTGGTTCTTTATTATTGGAGTATATTGAGGAGTAAGAGGAATTTAATGTCCTTATATTTTTAAGGCCCCCATAACACTAAGTAACACCCTGCTATGCCCCCAATATCTGGCTAGAATTTAATACACTTTCTATTTTCTCTCTTTTGAGACAGATCACATTGCATAGCTCAGGCTGGCCTCGAACTTGTGGTGATTCTTGTGCCTCAGCCTCTTGGGAGCTTGGATTACAGGTGTGCACCACCAAGCGTGGTTGATTTTATCTTTAACATCACCTTTTATTCACAGTAAATATTACTGACTTTTCATTACTGACATGACATTTCTTTATGTTCTAAAGGAAAATATGAATATAATGCAAAAATGCAAATATGAAACTAATCGTAACCTGAACGCAGCCCTTAGACGGCCCGGCCACCCTGATGGAGGGTAATCATAACCCAGTGATGTGGAAAAATAGCAAAAACAGAATTATAGACATCAGAAACCAAACAAATATCCTTCAAGGGTTACAAGAATGTTTCAAATATGGAGAGATCGGGTCTCCATTTCAGACATGCCTCCCGTGAGAGGGCTCTGAGGAAAGAGCACCGGGCAGAGCAGAGCTCTCAGTGAGCCAGCCTCACTCAGAGCCTGTCCTTCCGAGGCTGCTTTCTCCTCACAGACCTCTCTCCCCTCTTACTCCAGCCCCTGTCGAGGCTCTATTTCTTCTTTCATCTCTCACTTTCTTTTTGCAGTACAGCGGCCTTAACTCAGGGTCTTCACACTAAGTTATATCCAGAGGCCTTTTAATTTTTAAAATTTGAGACAGGCTCTCACTAAGTGGCTAAGCGGCCCAGCTGAGCTTGGGCTTGAGCTCCTCCTGCCTGGCCTTCCCGAGCGCTGGGATTAGGCCTGCACCACCGCCACGGGTTCATCTCCCGCCTTTGGGACCAGACTCTGGCTACTGGCAGCCACCAAGCACTGGGGGCTTCTGAAGCAGGGCGACCGCCACCTGACCAAGCAGAGGGCTGCGCCTGACACCTGCGCGTTCGGCTGACGCCTTCGAAGGGAGCCTTTCATCAGGACTTCACCGTGTGGACATTCTGGAGCCCATTAAGATTACGTCATCAATTTCTGGGTTCGAATGCTTCCGGGCAAGCGGAGGGGACAATGACCACAAAGCGAAAGCTGCTCATGACATTTTTACACTTCACTCCCTTGGAACAGAAAGGTGCGTGCTGTTGCACCTGTTTCATGTGCTGATGAGACAGCAAAGTGAAACTAAAAATCTGACCCAAGTAAAGTAGCTTATGTCCTTGAATGATTGCCATGATTGGCATAAATTCTGGGGATCTCTAGGCAAAATTCTGCCGACACGAAATGAAATCTATTCAACACAGCAATTTGTAAACTATTTTGGGAAAAGTAATCACTAATTTCTTCTTCTCTTCCACCGTCATTCTGGATGGAATGGGATGGAAAGGGAAGATGTTAAAGGAGCTTTTCCTTTTATGAGCTAATGCAAGAAAACTGTTCAATTTCAGACCTAAAACTAATGACAAGTTCTGTAGTTAGCTTTATTCACACTTTTCTTTTTTCTCACATCCCACATGAGCTGTCTTCTTTCTATATTCAGCTTTTGCAGCACATCTAATATAAAATAGGTTTAAGTTTTACTAAATCTTACAGGTATGGCAAAAAAAAATTAAAGTTTTTTTTTTTAAGTAAACAACCTTCACTGTCAAAGAAAAACCACCATAAAAACTTGTGACACAAAACCTCACCACCACCGCCCAGCTCAGAGACCTGAGCACCAGTCTAGCTCCAGCGGTTGACCAGCCAGCCACAGAGGCTACCAGCCACAGGGGCAGTTCAGTGGCTGTGTGAATGGCTCAGTGTAGGAGGCAAGGCTGAGAGACGTGTGAAGAGACAAGGGGCTCGAAGGTGAGTAGTTCTCTGCTACCTACTTTGACAGTGGCAGCTACACTTACTAAATAAATAAAATATATTTGATACTAGAGATGTCACTTGTCCTCACCTATTCAGTTCCCTCCACAGACCAATGAAACTGTGGTCCTCCCTCACCCAGAGACCTGAAGCGAGTCGGGACAAGCTTGGTCTCCAGCCCGGAAGGTGTGGCTCTGGGGGCTGCTCCTCACCTTCTTGCTGGTGGTGCACACAGCGCCTCTCAGAATGAAGCACGTGGCAGCCGCAGTGGTAGATAAGCCAGCGTCTGTGACAAGAATCCAGTCTTCTGTTTTGAAATCAAGTTGTATTCCACTGGAAAGATTCCTAGGCACCAAGTATAACAAAAATCACGCTTGAGACCACAGCACAACTTCTAATTTTATGTCACTGAGGGGAAAACTCACTTGTATATATAAACTGTGATTAAGAAAATAATCAATGATCTCCGCACCTCCATAAGTCAAGTAAAAATGAAAAAACCCTAGAAACTACCAGGCGACAGTGTGAACGAAACGGCTCCACTAATGCAGCTCTGGTTGCTTCTGATGTTCCCTTTCTGACGCCGTGTTCTCTACAATCAGCAATTTGGTTTCGATTTTCTTTGAGTTCGTATTTTAATCATTCCCAAACCTACTTGTGCTTCTACATTCATACTAAGGCACTGGGTTCAAATGAACAAATTTCAGAAGACAATATTGATTTTTGATAATTTTTAATAATTGCAATAGACACATGGTGTTCAGGCAGTATTTATGCCTATGGGGAGAAAAATCAAATGCCATTTCCTATGGCTCTTTCTTTGTTTTGCTCGCCATTGCTGGTCAGACTTTCCCTATTTACTTAGGGGAGCAACCAGCAACAACGAAAACGATTAATGTTGGGCAAGGGAATTGTGCAAATTAAGCTGCTTGTGTGTGGTTCAAGACAGCCAGGGATCTTTGAATAACCTTGGTGGGCGTGACCTTTCAAATGCATTGATCTTCTCCTACCTTATTCATTATTTTATCTCTCATTCTGTTCACATCAGCTGAATTTATCACGGAGCTTTCATGTCTCCTGACCTAGTTATCCTTGTGTAGTGCTGTTGTGTGAGAAGAGAGGACACACTGAGGCCTAGCATGATCACTGGGAAAAAAAGATAATGCACTTTAGGAGAATGTGTGAGAAACACCTGAAGACTTTGTCCTTCCAGGAAGTTCAGGTGTTCTCCTTCCTCCCCCCCTTCCTTCTTTCCTTCTCTCCTTCTTCCCTCCATGCCTTTTCTTTCCTTCCTTTTTCCCATCCGTCCTCTCTCTTCCTTGTTCCCTCCCTCCCACTCTCCCTCCTCCCTCCTTCCCATCCNCTCCCTCTCTCCATCTCTCCCTTCTTTTCCCTTCCTTCTTTGTGAGATTGTGAGACATCATCCCACCATGTTGGTCAGACTGACCTTAGATTGGGATCAAATGATCCCCCTGCCTCAGCTTCCTGAATAGTTGAGACTATAGGCACACATGACCATACCTGGCCAGAGCTTACTTCTTTATTCTGAAGCTATTTCAAGCTTTTTCATGGTTTCAGTTGTTTTTTGTTGTTGCATTTATTTCTGAATCACAAATTTGTTCTGCTATATTGATGTTGGGCTGTAACACTCCTTTTTCCAAGTTAATTATTTTTAACTTTTCAGTTATTGAAAAACATGTTTCTCCCATGGACTTGAATTTCTCAAAAACTCTCATTTTACTGAAGTCCTACATTACTTGGATTTACATCTAGATTTTGTATTCAGTTTAGTTGGTTCCAACTGCTCTTCGGCTCAAGCCCCTGCCCCTTGTCCTTTCACCTTTCTGCCCCTCAGTTGTTGCAGTCACTCTCAACATGATCCTATAAGAGAACTCATTTGCTGGAATAATTTGCTGGAATACACAAACATGAAATCCAATTGGTATTTTTGATTGAAAAATATTACATTTATGAATGAATTCAGAGAAAATTAATTTTATGATGTCATTGGGTCTTCTCGTTCAGAGGCATTCTGTCTTTCCAATTCACTCAGATTCTTTGTTAACACCATTAGTAAGTTTCATATCTTTCTTGATATGATGTAGATATTTATTATTTTCTCCCTTAGTTATCTAAACACTTTCTCCAACATACATAAAGCTATTATGCTATATTTATTTTGTTCTGCTTCCTTACCAAGCTTGCTTTTCTAAAATTAAAGAAAATGTATTAGTACATGCTTACAGTACATGATGATTACATTCATTGTGGGGGTTGTACCCAACACTTCTTAGTCTCTGTTTTATGCCCTTCTGCTTCTCCCCCTCTTACATCTCTTAGTCCCCTTTCCATTTGGAAAACATTTGTATCTCTTTCCTACTGTTTATACTTTATTTTGTTCTTTAAATTGTTTTTATTTGGGGTTTCTCATATAAGAGAGACCATGTGATAGTTAAGCCCATGTGTCTGATTTATTTTACATAGTATTGTCTGACGGTATACCCATTTTTCCGCAAATGACTTAAATGTATCCTTATTTATAGCTGAGAAGTATTCAATTATATAAGTATACCATATTTTCTTTATCCATTCATCTGTTGATGGACACATAAGCTATTATGATTTGTGTTTGTAGAAACATAGGTGTGTACATGCTATTGTAATATGATGTCTTTAACTCTTTTTGGAAGATACCTAGATGGGAAATAACTGGGTCAAATTGAAATTCTAGTTTTAGTTTTTTGAGGAATCACCATACTGATTGCCATAGTGATTGTACTAGTTCATATTTCTATCAATAATTTAGAGGAACTCTCATAGTCTCACTGGCATTTATTATTTAATTTTTTGAAGATAGCTATTCTTTCTAGGGTGAGATGGAATCTCAGTATTGTTTAGTTTATTCTGTAATGGCCAGATAGGTTGGACATGTCCTCATGTATTTATTGGCTTTGTGTACTTCTTCTGAGAAGAGTCTATTAATTTCAGTTGCCCATTTTTAATTTGTTCTATTTTGAAGCATGTAATTTTTAAAAGTTCTTTATATACTCTAGATGTTCATCCTTGGTCTGAGCAGTAGCTGTCAAATCTCCCACCCCCCTATTCTATAGATTTTCTCTTCACTCTGTTTTCTTAATTGTGTGCAGAAGCTTTTAAATTTGTTAAAATCTAGGTTGTTGATTTTTGATGTTATTTCTTGTGCAACTGGCCTTCTGTTCTGAAGTCCTTGCCTACATGCGTGTCTTCAAGAATGTTAACTGTTTAGTTTTCCAGCAAGTTAAGTGTTTCTGACTCACGATTAGTCATTAGAAAAATACTAATAAAAATTACAATGTGGTACTACTTTTTTTTTTTTGTGGAACCGGGGATTGAACTCAGGCTCTTGCGCTTGCCAGGGAAGTGCTTATTCCACTGAGCCATCTCCCCGGCCTGGTACTACTTTTTATGTAATTTTTAAAATGACTATAATTTGAAACATGGAAAAGTATTGGGGATGATATGAAGTTATAATCCTCACACATTTATGATGGGAATGCAAAATTATGTAGTCACTTTAAGTTCCTCAAAAAGTTACCTATAAAATTACCAGATAATCCAACAAGTCTTAGACATAACCATTCTACCCCCACACAAGAGAAAAAACCATATCCACACAGCAATTAGAGATGAATGTTTCTAATACCATGTATTATAATAGCTAAAATGCAGAAACAAATGTCCTGCAAATGTTGCACTGATAAATAAAATGTGGTCTAATGAATAGTTACTCATAAAAATAAATTGAGGTGCTGATCTATGCTATAAAAAAGTTAAGTGTTTCTGTTTTAATATCTAAGTTTTGATCCATTTTGATTTTACTCTAGTAGGTGATGAGAGAGTAAATTTGGTCTTCTGCACGGGTATGGGCATTTCTCCAAGCACTATTCATTACAGAGCCTATCTTTCAGTGTGTTTTTGGCCCTGTTGTCAGAGATCAAGTTGCTGAAAATGCCTCGGGATGTTTCTGCAGCCTCCATCCATTCTGTTGCTCTACATGTCTGCTTTTGTGCCGAAGCATGCAGCTTTTATCATTGTAGTTTTGTAGTATAACTTGAAATCCAATGTCGTGTTGCTTCCTGCTTTTCTGTTGTTGGCCAGCATTGATTTTTGCTATTCTGGACCTCTTCTAGTTCCATCTGAATTCTAGATTTGTTTTTTTCTGATTCTAGTTTGGTTTTATTTGCTTTTTTACTTGGTAAATTTTTATTACTTCCTCAATTTCATTACCTTCTATTATTATTCAGAGATTTTGTATTTTCTTGCTTCAGTTTTGGTAATTTAAAACTGATTAGGATTGCATTAAATCTATATATCATTTTTGGTAATATGACTTTTTTTTTTTTTGCAGTACTAGGGGTTGAACTCAGCACCTTGTGCTTGCCAGGCAAGCACTTACTCTACTGAGCTATCTCCCTGGCCCCCAACAATATTCGTTTTGCTTATCCAGAAATAGGGTATTTTTCCACTTTATGATGCCCTACTTCCTTAATTTAATTACCTATTTTTTGGATTACTAATGGATTTTTTAATCTTCTTGGTTCAGTTTTGGTAATTCATACATATCTAAGAATCTACAAATTTATTTTGGATTCTTCAATTTATTTAAGTATAGATTTTAAAAGTACTTACTAATAATCTCAGATTTCAGTGGTATTTGCTGTGCTTTTGACTTTTTAAAAAATTACATTGATAGGATCATTTATTTTCTATTTTTGGCAAGGTTGGCTAATGGTTTGTTTATTTTATTTACTCTTTCCAAGAACCAGCTTCTCAACTTGATGATATTTTATATTTTTTAAGTCTAATTGTCAATAATTTCTGTTCTGATCTTTATAATTGCCTTCCTTATACTACCTTTAGATTTGGACTGTTCTTGTTCTTCTAGAACTTTGAGGTACATCTTTAGGTTATTTATGTAGGCTTGCTCTGTTTTTCTGATGTGGACTTTCAAATTTATCAGCTTCCCTCTTAGGACTGCTTTACTGTGCTCCATTAGTTCTGGTGTGTTGTACTGACATTATCATTTGTATAGGAACTGTTTTTCTTTTCTATGGTTATTTCAGAGTATTTTGTTCAGTCTGCATTTGTTTGTATAATTCCTGTGGTTTCTTTTGTAATTAATTTCTAGTTTCTTTGCATTATGATTTGATAATATGTCTGAGACATTTTAGATTCTTTTGTATTTATTTAAGCATGCTTCCTGGACAAATATGTGGATTATTTTGGAGAAAATTCCATGTGCTGCTGAGAGGAATGAGTATACTGTTGTTGCCAGATGGAACACTTTGTATATATCTATTAATTCCATTTCTTTGAAGGTACAGCTCAACTTTGCTATTTCTTTTGTCTAGTTGATCTTTTCATTTGTGACAGTGGAGTGCTGAGTTCCCCCAGTATAATTGTGTTGATGTTTATTTGATCTTTTATGTCCATTAGTGTTTGTTTTACGAAGTTGGGTATGCCAGTATTTGGTTCATATATATTGTCAATTGTTATCTCTCCTATGAATTTTTCCCTTACACAGTGATCTTCTTTGCCTCCACCAACCAGTTTTGACTTGAAGTTGCTATCTTTTGAGGCTTGAAAGTACCACTTCAATTCTTCTGGAGGTTTGTGTTGAGAAGTCTGCTGTTATTCTAATGGGTTTACCTTTCTATGTGACTTGTTGCTTTTCTCCAACAGCTATTGAGATATTTTCCTTGCGTTAGGCTTCTGGGATTTGATTGTAATGTGTCATGAAGTTTTTTCTTTTTTTCTGATTGTGGCTATTTGGGTTCTACAGGCCTTGCTTGTCTGATTGTTAAACTGTTTTCCTACTCTTTGAAAATTTTCTGTTATGATTTCTGTAAGCAGGTTTTCTATGCCATTCTTGCTCTCTTCTCAGTTTTCAGTAATTCCAGTTAATCTTAGGTTGGTCTTTTTTTACAACATGCAACAGTTGTTGAATCCATTTTCCATGATACCTTGTTTTTCAAGTATCTCTGAGTGTATGGTCACCTGCTTTGGCCTTGTCTTTTGTCCTGACACTTCTCATATTTTTCACTCTGCTGCTCATAATTGCAATAGAATTGTTTTATCTTGTGGATTTCTGTTTAGTATTCATTTCCAAGTCTCTGATTCTTTGCTAAATCAGTATTTCATGTTTTATATCATTTCGTTTAGCTCAAGTTGCTTTTTACCAGTGTCTTCTTGAAGCTCACTGATCATTTCAGGTTTTCATTACTATTCTTATTGCTGAGACAAAGTACCTGACATCCAAAGTTAAAGTAGGAAGGGTTTCTTTAGCTCACAGTTTGTAGAGGTTTCAGTTCATAGTTGCCTGGCTCCAAGGCAAGATGGCATGGCAGAGGGGCATTGTAGAAGAGAAACAGTTCGTGGTGGGAGCAAGGCAGCAAAGCAATGAAATAGTAAAGCTGCAGCAGCTGCAGCAGCATCTGGCCTTTCACTTTTATCCCTCCAGTCTGCTCACTGTTTGGGTAATGCTACCCACACCCATGGAGGTTCTCCCTGTAATCTACACTCAGAACTATGGCAAGCCAAACAGTGTATTAATTTAATAATCACACACCCTTACACCCCAGTATCACATATCTTAGATCTAGCCATGTCTGATAAGCCCCAACACCGATGAACACATGAGGCTTGGGGGAGGGAATTTAGACACAAGCCATAAGCAACTGTAAAAGAAAATTACTAGTGATAGCATTAGATAAGAGTAACAGAGAAGAGAAAACAAGGAAAAGGAAAAAATGCAAAAGGAATGAAAAAAAGAAAGAAAGAAAGAAAAAACCCCAAACACAAAAACCCAACACTCTCCAAACCAACAAAGAAAAAGAGAAATGAGTGTAAAAAATTCCTCCCTGTATTTGAATGAGTGGTTTCCTTCCAGGTCCTGCGCTGTTGGAATCCACCATATATGGGGGAGGGATAATGAGTCACTACTAAGTCCTGTTTTGTTTCGCTGTTCACTTCTCTGTGTGAATGTTCAATTCTGTCCTACTCTTCCTCTGGGCCTTGTCAGTCAATGGCATCTGCCCTGTGGCTATATTTACCTCAGCCTCTCAGTTTTTCTTCCCTCTGTACACCCCAAGTCACTATTCTCTCTTTTTAGCTCACAGCCTGTGCATTTGTGAGTTGCCTCCTTTGCTCCAGGGTCCTCTCTGTACATGTACTCTAGGCTGTGGCAACTGTCCAAGCTGAAGAGTATCTCCAATCATGTTGTCAGGTGGGGAAACTGAACAGCCACTGGGCCCCATGCCGGAGGTAGCCAGTGAGGCAATGGGGGAGGTGCTGTCAAACAGTCTGCTGTACTTGGTGCCAGCATTTTCAGACACAGCTCTCTCAGAAGACCACATGTGATTGTCCTGCCCTCTCACCACCAAGGGTGGGATCACTTCATCCTTCCTGATCTGAGCCAGATACTACTTATACTGTTCTGCACCCTCTCTACACCTGTCCTTTCTGGCCATCGCTCAAACACTCGCTGTGATAGGGTGACCATGGAAACCATGTTATGTGGCTTCTGCTTCCTGGAGGAGGTTTTAGGTGAGTCTGTAACAGTTAGCCCCTCCCCCAAATGGCTCCTGATAAATCACCGTGAAAAATGGTAGGTGTTGCAATGGATTTCTTCTCCAACTCTAGCCTGCTTTTGGGAAAGAATTACTTGCAGAGAAAGACCAGATGCTGTTTTGCAGTTTAATATACTCATGGGTTTCTCTTGGGGCCTATTGGGCCAGTCCACTGCTTCTCCTTGGGGCTGCCAACTGTCTCTGGGCTCAGCTTGTGTCTGTGGAGACAGGTCCCCTCCCCAGAGCCTGGGTTGGCTGTCCAGTTGCTTCCTTCTTTTTCCTGCATTGCCTCCTATTTCTCCAGTGTCTTTGTGATTTCCAATTTTCCGGTTAGCGTTTTCTTAATCCTCAGAACTGTTTTCCTTTTCTCTTTGCTAGGTTACTGCTTTTCAGGTGGTGTGAGTGCAGGTCTAGAGCAGCTGCCAGATTTCATACCACTGTGTCCCTTCCTCTTTTTAAACTCTCTAAATTGTAATACAGTTGCAGCTTCTCTTGGCAATCAAATCAGAGCAAATATCTGATAATACTTTCTTCTCTTTTTAAAAACAGAATTTTTTTCTTCTAAATATCTTTGTGAATATTGAAGAACAGGACAGGTATTTTCTTCCTTCTCATCTCAAGGAAGCTCGCTTGTGTTTTATAATTAAATGTGATAGTGAGATGAAGTAGGGAACTTTCACCTGGCTAAGAAGCGTGCTTCCAGTTCTTATGCAGTAGCAGATTTTTTTCTTTTCAAAAATCATGCAGATATTGAAATTATTGAAGACATTTTTCAGTATCAAGTGAGAAAACTTTTTGTCTTTTTAAATTCATGGTATGCAGATTTCTTACTATTAGCAATTCTTTTAAATTCTATTTGCTGATTAGTCCCTTAAGAAGCCACTTTCACTTAGTATTTAATTAAGATTTTCAGAAAATCTACATTATATATGAGATAAGTCTGTGGATCTTTTAAAAATTATCTTTGTTAGATTTTGTATTAAGATTACATCATCATCACAAAATAAACTCGAACACTTGTGTGTTGCCTCTAATACTCCAGATGAGTTTAAGTAGCCTGGAAATTTTTTGCGTTTTGAAAGTCATAGAGAACTCATTTGCAGTATAAATGCAGTCATACAAAATTATTAGCTCTACTTCCATTTCATGCTACATTGGCTGGCTTCTCCAGTTTTCAAATTTTTTTTGTCAACTTTCTGTGTCAGACAGTTTGCTATGTTAGCCACATTTTTAAAAGTTGCATTGCACTGGTTGTTGCATTTTCTTTAAAATTAAGGACAATTTCTTCAGTATTTAAATTATTTTCTTTTACGTGTGGTGTCCTTTTCCTCATGTTAAAAGTCTTGCTTAAATTACTAACTTTTAAAATAAAAACATCACTGTGAGTTTTTAAAAATACTGTTTTCTGTTTTTTAATTGACTATCTTTCTGTTTTAAAAATGTATTAATTTTACACTGCTAGGAAGCCTTATTTATTCTTTTTGTATCTCTTAGATGATTTATTCACTGATATCATTTTATTTTTACTCAGTTTTGAAAAATATTTTCTGACAATCTTCTAGGTCAACACATCACTAGCTGTTGACATCACATTAAGTGGAAGACATCTGCTTTGCTAGCACAGATTAGAGCAGAGCAGGGAGACTTCAGGGGTGGCCATGGCAGCTTTTTTGGTCATAAGAAAACCATGTAAATCTAAGGGCTTATTTCAGAATGCTGAGCCTAGATCTGTTTTTCTAATGCTTCAAAAGATTTTTTTTTTAAATATCTGGTGACAAATCTCTTTTGGGATAAACAAGGGAGAATTGTTCCTGTTATCTGCAGCTGAGCCTTATCTAATACATTGATTTTATCAAACACTAAATTTTTAGGTTCACTACTTCTGACTCTATATTCTGTTCCATTAAATCATCTCTATTTTGCCACTATAAAATGATCTTATTATTGTAATGTTATAATATGACTTAACATGTGGCAGGCTTAGTAATCATATGCACTCTTTTTTATTGAAAATGTATTTTCAGCATGAATTTATACCATGCTGACAATTTCCTCATAATTTTTATTTTATCTTCTCCTATGTTCCTTGGGGATTTTGAGTCAGTAAGTTTTCCATTTGGAGAAGCAGATCATCCTCTGAGCTCACTGCATCTTCATGATAAACCTAGTACAGCTGTCATAAGATAAATCTAAAGATTTAATGTGGGTATCTTGGTAATAAAGTATAAACTAACATTCATGGGTTTATAACTGCATCTGTCAAATTTTGTTTCTGCTTTTCTTCCAAACAACTTAGGAAAAGCTAATATTAGCAGGGTATGGACACTTGGGTGCATCTACAGTCAGGAGAATGATTCATGATTCAGCCGTAACAGAGGTAAGGCTGTGCCTGAGTTGTTTATAACTGCATTCTTTACACATAGGGAAATGCAAGCCTTAGAGACTAAGCAGGAACCAAGATTCCAGGTAAACGCCTACAAACCCAGGACTTGGTTTCTCTTGCTCTTTCCAGACACTTGCAGGACCAACTGATCTAGCATCAAGTACATGTGAGTTCTGCTTGTAAATCTGGCTTAACTGATTTGGGCAAAGTGTTTAATGTCTCAGAGACAGGTTTCCATTCTAACAAGATGGGGATGATAACATCTGTCCTGTACAAGTCTTTGGTTTTTAACATACAGTGTGTGCTGGCATCATGAATGCTGTACTACGCAAGAACGTGTGTTCTCTGGCTCAGTCTCTATAGCTTTCTGGTCTCTTTGTTACTCAATCAAACTTTTCAGCCATGTTTGATTTTTCATGATTTTTGTTTTATCATACACACAGCACAAGCCCTGAAGAGCTATTCATTTACCTATCTCAGTTACACTTCTCTGTGATTTTCTGCCAAATCCTACTAATCTCTGTGAGATTCTTTCCCCTTTTTTTCAAGTGCTTGATCACTTAAGAATCAAATGTTGCATGTTAACTTCTTATAGCTACTTTACTCAAGTTATGAAATAGTCTGTTAAGAAGTAAAAGCAGACATTGATAAAAATATGAGATTAGATTTTTACATCTTGATATTTTCATAGCATCTCTAATTGCATCTGTTAAAGCTTCATTTGACTTTTTTGTAATAAAATTGCTTTTCAAAGCTATGACTAATTAGGCTGTTGGGTGCTCCTGGAATTCTCAAGTAGTTTTATGGAATCTGTATACTTAACACTACATGGAATCAAAACCCCAATATGATTCAGCAAGTGGGATGGCTGGGCAGGAAGAACTGAAGAAATCTGGACAATTATTATTAGAAAAGTTAGAGGACAATAGATATTAACAACAAGCATCTTTCTTGGTCATAATATAAAACTCATTATTAAGCTATTTCATCACTTTTGCCCTTTGTGCTTTAGGTATTCTTCTGATGCATAAGATAATCTTAGAAAACTTTAAGGAAGAAAAAGTCACACCCCTGCACAGTGTTGTTCCTGTTATTAGAGAGATATGTGGTCACAGAAGAAAATTTCAAAAATACAGAAAAACACAAAGGAAAAATAATCATTTATTATACTAGTAAATTAATCAGCAAACTAAGATTCAGATGCCTATCTTTTTGTTGTTTCTATATGTAGTTTCTATTTTTCATAAATTTGGTGTAAGATTTTAGACATCAAACTGGAATATGAGGTATGATAAAAATATGATTAATGTTTAGATTTTTAAAAATTGATTGCAATAAAACACACATTGCAGTTAATCCTCCTCAAATCCCCTGTCCCACACAATCTGAATACATTCATTCCAGCATCGTTACTCATTTCTGAAGAAGTCCTGGAAGCCCATGTTTGTGTGTGTTTTATGAGATATAATAAAAAATATAGTGAATTCTACTGTCAAGTGTCATCCAATAGAAAGACAAGCACATAAAAGCATGTGTGTCCTTAGTTACCTTGTTCACCAGATCTTGTACTGTGCAACTTGTGGCTTTTATTCAAAGTCAAAATGACCATGACAGGTATAGTTTTTTAATGGATTCAGAATATTAAGAGGGGTACATGAAAAAGAGCTTCCAGAACAGCTTCAGAAAATGTCAAGAGGTGCATGCACCAGTGGGCTGGTCCCCGAATAACTCCACAACTGTGTAGTCCATGGCATGACCCAGCTACCACCAACTCGAAGTTGCCTCTGCATTGTTTCCCCACTGCACAGGACATCAGACACACCAGCCAAACAATAGACTTCATCTCGGACAAGGCAAGCTTGGAACAGAGGATTATTGGCTGACAAGAGGAGGAGTTACACCATAGAAGGTGCAGAAAGCTCCACTGAGAAGGAAGACTCTGGAAGATCCAAAATGGCTGAGTAGAGGAGGAGCCACATCAAAGAGACTCAGAATATTAACTACAAGGAGAGGGGGAGAAGCTATCATAAATGGAGAGATGTAAAAGATGGAGTAACAAAACAAGATATGCTATATCTGAATTATGATTTAAAAATTCTAACCCAAACAACACTATTTGGAGACAATTGTAGAACATTTCATAAGCAAGAGCCACATAGGGACTGAAAGAATCAGTATCAGTGTGGAACCTGAAAGGAAAATATGGGGTATTTCTTTCAGAATGGCCTCTAACAGTAAACAGTTGGTAAGTGACCTTGATTCAGCACCACAATCGTGGACCTAGACTGAGAGCAGGCTGGAGGGAGTGCTGTTGAGGGGCTGCAGTTGGTAAGCAGTTATGGAACAGCAAAAAAAAAACAGTAAAAAAAGAAGCTCACAAAGGCATATTCTTATTAAATTACCAATTTTACAGCAAAATACAGAATTTTTAAGGCAGTCAGAGAAAAATGGAAGATGATATATAAAGATAAGCCAAGTAGAGTCACAACAGATTTCTCAACGCAGTAAGAGCAAAGCAGGAGACCTTGCATTACTTGACTTCAAGCTACACTACAAACCCATAGTGATAAACATGGCATGGTACTGTAATAAAAGAAAATATGTGGATCAGTGGTGCAGAATATACAGTAATTACCCCAGCACATTCAGCTGTTTGATCTTTGACCTTAGGGCCAGAGCATATGCTGGATGAAAGATAATCTATCCAACAATTGGTGGTAGGAAAACTGGCTATCTATTTGTAGAAGATTGAAAATAGACCCTTATCTTTACCATATGCTATATTAAAATTGAAATGGACCAAGTATCTAAACATTAAAACCAATATAAAAACTACTGGAAGATAAAATAGGTAAAACACTTGAAGATACAGCTGTAGGAAAGGCTTTTCTGAACAAAATTTCAAATGCAGAAGAAATAACAGAGTTGATCAGAGTCAACAAACAGGATTAGATCAGACTAAAAAGCTTCAGTATATTAATAGTAAAGTGAGGAGACAACCTACAAAATGGGAAAATTTTTTGCCATTTACTCCTCATGCATAGGGCTAATATTTAGAATACGTAAGAATTCAAAAAAAAATTAACTATCAAAAATTAAAAACCCAGTCAATAAATGGGCAAGAGAAATGGACAGACACTGTCCAGAGGAAGAAATACAAATGTTAAACATAAATAAATGATAGACATCTCTGATTATTAGAGAAATGCAAATTGAAACATTAAGATCCCATCTCATTCCAGAAAGAATGGTGATGATTAAAAAGTCAAATGTTGGCATGGCTGTGGTGAGAAGGAAAATTCTCCCGCATTGTTGGTGGGAATGTTACACTAGTACAACCACTATGGAAATCAGTGTGGAGATTTCTTAAAGAGATGACATTAGAAATTCCATATGACCTAACTATCCCACACTAGGTGTCTTCCCCAAATAGTTTAAGACATCATACTACAGCAACACATGCACACCAGTGTGCATAGTTTGTAATAGGTGAGTCCTCAAGTAGCCTGCATACCCACAGACACATGATTGGATAATGAAGATGTGGTACTTATATATGATGGAACACTACTTGGCTACAAATACTGACAAATCTGATGCATTTGTGGGCCATAAGATGCACCTGGAAAATATGTTGAATAAAATAAAACAAATGCAAGCTAAAATACTGTATGGCACCTTTCATTTGAGTGAGGCAAAGTACAAGGAAAGGAAATGATAAAGGATGGGTGGAAGGGGAAAAGGGGTGAATCATTTGAAGTGAGGAAGTGGTCAAAGGGAATATGGGTGGGAGATGAGGAAGAGGGGAACTAGAAATAAGGAGAAGAAAGATATGCCATGTAAGGAGCCTAATAACCTCAAGTATCGTAAATATCATATGCCATAACATGAGCTAATATTAACATGAATGAAAAATAAGATAGGGGAACTGGAGTAGGAAGGTGCAGGAGGAGGGAAGGGAATTAAAAACAAAACAAGCTGTGGGATAGACATGTAACCACACCCCAAGAAGCTTGTAAACTGCATGCACTGAAAACATGTACTAATAAAATAAAAATTTTTTTGAAAGTTTCAAGAATGATGGCAAGTGTGTTTGAAATGGGGATATTTTGAGGGGGAATTAACAACAGTATGACTCACTGTAATAAACAGTAAATGTCATATGCATATCTTACCTTCTCTACTTATTGTAACTTAAACATTTTCCTGTGAGAGCATGAAATTCTTGGCTCGTTTCTTTGGCAAATTACACTTCTGATAGTGTTGCACATTGTTGAACGTGACTTTCTTTTCCTTTTATTTTTGGCTGGGAGGGTGAATACTAGAGGGAAAGCAGATTGCCAGTTTACACCAGTAGGTGTCGTCCATTCACGAAAAGTACAACCCCGGACCTCACGCAATCTGACTTGGCTCTGTTTCTCCCTGAACTCCAACAACGCCTGCTTGTCAGAGTGAGTCAAGGGCATCTAGCCTTTAAGCAAAACGTGAAGTTTCTATTGCATTTAAAGTACTTGCCCAGAAAAAAAAAAAGGTAACTAGTTCCTGAAATGGAATACATTTCTTTGGATTGAAGTTATTTTATATCCTGAAATCCATCAATTATTTGGGAGAAATTATTAAAATTTTATTGAAAAGTCTCCCAAATAAAGCCAGTGATGCTGTTACGGCTTTATGAAAGGGAGCACCTCGATCTGGTTCCTGGAAAATAGAATGCTGAGTGGAGTAAGACAGACGCACGAGCTTAATGACTGAACGGTGTCTCTCACTGGAGTAAGGCAAAGCACAAACAAAGAGCAAAATAAGGGTGGCTGGAAGGGGTCAAGGTGATGGACCTCTTGAAATTGGTAAGGCGTCCTAGAGACTGAGGGGGAGTGGAAGGGGAGTAGGAAGGTTTAAGACATGCCATACAGGTATCAGTATCTACAATGAATGCAAACGTTATGTGTCATAAGCAGGAACTAAGAATAGAAACAACAGTACCAGTGAAAATGGGAAAAGAGAATGCAGAGATGGAGGGAGGAAGAACAGCGGGAAGCAGGAGGGGATTATCAGAGAAACACACTTTGCTATGTACACGACCTACTCTCCAAGATGAGTGTAATGGTCACATCCTGCAACATGTATTAAGGAAAGAAAATTCCAAATGCATTGAACTGTGGTGAGACATTTAATATATACATTTATTAAAAGGTCTTACAATTTTAAACTGTAAGGGCTAGATTTTGGTATTATGTCATAGTTTCCAAGAGCATTTATATAGATCATTTTTTGGTCCTCTGAGGTTACAGGTGAATGAACTTCTGCTCAGAGAGGTTAGGCATCTTTCCCAGGCTACACAGCTGATGAATGACAAATTAAGCCTAGAGGAAGGATCTCGTGTGTGAGTGTGTGTGTGTGTGTGTGTGTGTGTGTGTGTATGCATATACAGTGGTATCTCAGGTTACAAACTTAATTTGTTTTATGATTTTGGGGAAGATTGCTGTGTCTGTGTTTGTGATGGCCGTGGTCATGTTTGTCACCCAACATGGAGTCTGCAAACACAAGGAAAGCTTTGCTGAACACTTTGTTGTGAAGAGAATTGTTTGAAAATAGATGCATTTATGAGCCAAGGTATTACTGTATGCATATTCAAATTTACAGTGTTGTGTTCTAAAGAAGAGTTTAAAAATGGGTAGTCAGTGAGTCAAACTGGATCTTGAGGTACATTTTGTTTGTCATTTGTGATATTGGTTCGTGTTGTATTTATTTATTCAATATATTTTTACTAGTACATATTAATTTTATTGAATTAATGCATACATGCATACAACATATTTTGATCATGCCCATGCCTCCTTGCTCTCTCTTACACCTCCTTCCACCCTCTTCCTCATCCTCTTTCTCTTGCCTAGTCTCCCTTTTCATATGGCTAACTCCTCTTCCTCTTCCTTATTATTTTTGAATTCTGCATATTAGGAAAATCATGAGAAGCCTGTCTTTCTGAGTCTGGCTTATTTACTTAATAATGCTATCATCTTCTTGCAAATGACATGATTTCATTTTTTTTTAATGCTTGAATGTTCTGCTGTGTGTGTATAACACATCATTTTCCAGACATCCATTGATAGACACCTAGACTTATTCTATGCCTCCATTATTGTGACTTGTCCCCCCAAACCAAGGATACACAGTTATCTCTGAAGTATGCTGACTTAATTCCTTTAGTTATGGCTCTGGCTCATATGGTAGTTGTAGTTTTATTTTATTTATTTTTTTTGTGGGACCGAGGATTGAACTTAGGACCTTGCGCCTGCCAGATAAGCTTATTCTACTGAGCTATCTCCCTGGCCCCGGTAGTTGTAGTTTTAGATTTTCTTTTTTGAGGACTTTCCATACTGATATTCATACTGGCTGTATTAATTTGCATTTCTACCCGCAGTGCAACAGTGATGCCCCATCCTTATCAGCATTTATTGTTTTTTGTATTTTTGATGATAACCATGCTTATTGGAGTGGGGTAGAATCTTAATGCAGTTTTGCATTTGCTAAAGATATTGAACATTTTCCCATATAATTATTGGTCTTTTGTATTTCTTCTTTCGAGAATTGTCTGATCAGTTCATTTGCCCATTTTTTTTATTGGACTGTTTGTTCTTCTGCAGTTGAGTTTTTTAGTTCTTCATATATTTTGGATATAAATTCAGAACAGTAGCTGGCAAAGTTTTTCTCCCATTTGTATCATGATGTATTTAAATTTTTTAAATAAATTACAAAATTTAAAAATTGGGATTTTCCCACAAAGACTAGACTTTCATTTGCATTTGGAGGAAATCAGAAGGCATGGCTGCTTTGCGTCTATTTGAGTTATAGGCTTTTGAGAATGATATTTGCTTACTTTTGGGAATAGTTTGCAGAATCAGCTTTAAAAAAGTGGTATCAATATTTTAGTTCATTTAATTTTTCAGTTAACAAGTAGATGAATCTCCTTGGTTATTCAGGAGAAGTATATAGGTTGAGAAAGCATAGAATTGAAGCACAAGTCCTAGGGAACATCCAAACTGATAACAGGAAGAGAGAGAGGCGTTACGTCTATGAAAAGATGGAAAAGGAGGAGACTAATCATTCTGACCATACCCAGGGGCCACCCAAGAACTTCACTAAAATGTTTGAAATAGGAAGATGAGGGTTTCCTTTTGAGAGGTAGACTTTCAACTCTCTAGAGAGTAGGTCTGAAGAGAGGCACACAAAATCACCTAGAATGAGCAGAAGAGCTTAGATCTGATAACTCAATCAGGAATGGGTAATATCAGAACCTTAAAATGCAACATAAGGAAAATATTATAACTTCCACCCTGTTAGATGTCTGATACATCAAGTTTGCTATTCTGTAAAAATTGAAGAATGAATTCTAGGAACAATAGATATTAAGAATAGTAAGTATTTATTGAGAGCCAGAATACTTCTGTCAGAGGAACTGCTAGGTTCTTGAACAGGTATCCTGGGGGTCCCACATTACAGGGAAATTTTATAGAGCAGAATCTTCTGGGTGGTGAGAGAGAGGACCTAGGGCCTGCCCGATCCTCATGCAACCCAGAGCCCAGGCCCAGCATGGAGCCTGCAGCAGAACTCCCTGCAAAGAGGCTAGAGGCAAGGCCCACCCAGCTGATTCAGGAGCAGAACATCTTGCCAGAGTGGCACGGTGGGTTTGCCTCCAAAGGCTGCAGCAGGAAGAAGTGGATCATAGCAGCCAGGTCCAAGCCACACCCACCTGGATGAGTTTCAACTTCATAGACCTGGACCTGGGGCTAAGGTAATAACTCTATATAAGCTCTACACCAAAGGTTAGA
>NDGM011018205.1:0-16969 GCA_002564305.1 Octomys mimax | reverse complement strand
ATCAAGATTGTTCAAGGGTCCTGAATAAACCGCTGAAAGAAGAAAAAAAAAAAAAGATTGAAAAAGCAAGGAAGTAGGTTACCACTCTTCTTCAGAGTGTTTCTATCCCATGTGGTTGAACATAATCTACCACGTGTGTGTGTGTGTGTGTGTGTGTGTGCGTGTGCGTGTGCATGTGTGCACACATGCACATGGCTTAGAGGGCATAAATAGGTAAATTAAGTGTGTATTTTGTTTTTATTATTGCCATTTCAGCAAAATGTTCATTTTTCATTACCAGGGAGGGCCCGCATATGAAAAATGCACAATGCCTGAAATGAGATGAATCAACATTATTATTCCTTCTTTTCTGTGATCTCAATTACAAACTCAACTGAAATCTGAGAAGATGGCATCTGGAGATCCTGAGAATCCTCCCAATGTGTCAGAATTGCCCTTTCCACTGTCACATCTGATGCACTGGTAGCATCTGTGGTTTTCAAGCAAAGAATGACTATAGTAGCTGGCACTGAAGGGGCACAGAGCTGGGAGGTAGGGGATAGGTAATAGGTCACTGCCTGGCAGAAAAATTAGTTTGGAAGCTGGCAGCTCTGAGGATAACTCAGAGGTTGCCATCCTAAGATCATCATAAATCCTACTTTGCTTCTTGACCTTGCTTAAAAAATAACTTGGTGGGTATTACTGCTATTCTGGTTACTAGTTATGATTCCAGCTGCCTGAATATGGCTATTCATATCTCTCATGTCTCTGGGAAAATAAACCCCCTCGGCCAAGTATGACATTTGGGGAAACTATGTGGGCCTTTAATCATGGAAGATTTTGGAAAGTCTGTCTTTTTCTTGGCCTTCCAGCTTGAGACCACACACCATTTCTTCTAAAGGCTGACCCAGATAATGTCCTCCATGCTAGCTGTCTCTGCCCTTGTCAGTGTTGTAAGGACTTGGTGACCTATTTGGAATCTTTCATAATATCATCTGGAATTATTTTATTGTTTGTGCATTTGTTTCCTGTTTCTCTTTCCTTGGTTAGATGGTTCTTAGCTGCATTTGCACTTTCACAACTGTCCATTGTTAGAACAGTGAGTATTTAATAGGCACTTATAAGAAAAGGATGGATGTATAAATGGGTGTATTCCATTGCTATACTTTTACTCATGAAATTTATTTTCAAATTAACACTTACAGATTATGAAGAATTGTGCTGAATTTTCTCAGTGATGTCCTTGACATAGTGAGGTGAGGTGGGTGCCAGGATAAGTCTCAGGGAAACTTCAGGATTCTCAGTTCTTATAACCATGTTGCTATGTGCAGTTCCATTCTGAAATGCAAAAGCAACTCAGACGTCAGGGTAAGTTCCAACAACTTCAGTGACATATAGGAACGACTCGTTTCTATAGTGAACATTCTTTGTATTTTGCCACCTAAGCACAGATCTTTGAAGGGAACAACAGAAGGGCTAGGGCTTCTTTTGACTCATCCAAGGGTCTGAGCAATCCAAAGCTCATCCTTAGATCTCATCTCACCAGTATGAACAAGGAGAGAAGAATGCGATGTAAGAAGTCAGCTCTACTGACCTAGAGAGTCATCTGATCCTGAAAGTTGGACTGATAGACACGCTGGGATTTTCTACTACACAGAAGAACAGGACCAGGTGTCTAAAATGTAGGTTTCATCCTGGCCTTAGATTCATTTTCAGTTATTCTTATTGAAGAAGCCAAAGTCAATTTTCTGCTCATAATTGTAGGGTGACTCCCTCAGTTATAATAAAATGTAAAGATCTTCTGTGACATCACTGATCCCACGGGATCTCCCTGATTCCATAACTTCTGAATCATCTTCCTGAATTAGGTAGCTTTGCCATCACTGGATTCCTGTCACCTACAAATTACAGGAGGAAGTAGAGACTTAGTTTACCCACAATATCAATGAAAGATTTTTAGAGTCAAGGCAGAGACTTCATGGCCCAAGTATGCATCAGAACAAAGCTGCTGAATTCATACTGGCCAGGAAGCAGAACGGGAGGAATAAGAGGAATGAGTGTGATGCCACATGTAGAACTGAGGACCACCTCTCCATGACCCACCCATCACACCCAGGACGGTGAGGCATTAATCTTCTAGGTGTTCTTTAGCCCAGTGAAGTTGACATATCAGAATTAGTGATCACACTTACACTTTTATTTCACTTAAATTTTTCTGTGACCTTTTGATTCCTTTGTCAAGACAGTGCTGTTTCCTGAGAGCTGCCTGGTCAGCTTCTTTTCTTGTTTCTCACTTTGCTCACATGATACATTGTTAGTGAAGGGAACCTACCACAATTTGTGTTAATTTTCTTTTTTTAATAGATTTAGAACAGGGTCTTACTACACAGATCAAACTCATAGTGATCCTCCTGTTTTCAGCCTCCCAATCACTAGAATTACAGGTGCATGCCACAATGCCTAGTGTCAATGCTGTCTCAGTGCTTTCCAGGGGTGGAGCCAGCACGGCATGCTGGGCATTGAACCCCAGTCCCTATGTCAGCCTCAGGAGGTGCTTTAATCCACTGAGTTATCTGGCCAGCCCTTTGTGCCAATTTTCTGTGTCATCTCAAAGGAAGGTTTAGAGATCTGATAAAACCTGATTTTTCAGTTTGTCTATGAAATTGATTCTGGAAGCCATTGAATAGATACAGGAGGAATCTCCCCAACTGCTTGACAGTCTAAGAGAAGAAAAAGAGTTTTAAATGGTGGAGTTTTAAATCTGTGTATGTTAAAGTAAGATATCTCTATCTTCTCAGGAATCGTCACAAAGATAATTCCACTCTTGCTACAGGGAATGATATGATTCATAGTCATGACCTACACTGACGTTTAAATATAATTCTGGAGGCTCAGTTTTATTTTAGTTAAAAATGAATAATCTGATTCTGTGTCTATTGCAAACATAGCCCAATAGATAAATTCCTCACAACCTGTGAAATGGGAAGGAAGCACCAATACACAAGGCTCTAGAAGACTTGGCTGCCTGGAGTGGAGGGTTAAGTATGAAATAAGGCTGTTGGCCTGCCTCCCCCAGCTGTGTACTTTAGGTCTTTGTGTATTGGGTACTAAATAGATTGATTCATTTGAATTAGTAGCTTCCTATGATATTGCCTTACATCTATAACATTAGTGTGATTAATTATGACAGAAAACTAATCTATAATTGGTGGTATATTCCTCCCGTCTTCTACCTCAGCAGAAATATTTGGGTTAATTCCCTCTGTCTCCTTCCATCTTGTTGAGATAAGACCTGGGCTTTCCTTGAGGGTTTCCATCACCACAGGAGGTATTCAAGACCAACTTTGTTTTTCAAGGTGGGTTTCAGGTACTTTCATTTGCCCATGCTGTTGTACTTTGGGCTATCTGTGGAAGAATAAACGGTTGGGGTTATCAGCTAGATACATTCTTTGGGGCACAGGTGAACATCATTTCAACATGGATATTTTGTGAGTAATAAGCTGAGTAAGGCTGTTGAAGTCTCCACAGGGCATTGTGGGAGATGGGGGGAGAGTAAGTATCTTCAGACAGACAGCTTTGTAGTCTTTGCGAACTTTTCCTTCAAGATGGAGGTTTGGCTTGTACTCACAATACTTTCTAAGTCAGTCCTTCAGAATCTATGTTTCCTCCTTTGGCAGCTGTAGTTTATCAGTCTCAAAAATGGAGGTCTGAATCTTGCTACCTTAAACCATTTTGCAATTATTTGTCATTGTTTCCAGGGTGAGTCACTGCTCACTGTGTATTTGGAGAAGAGGAGGAATGGGCTTTCAGAGGAGGAGGAGCCATTTGCTTCTGGAAAACACCATGCTACCTTACATAGATAATTCCAGTGGTGGGAGTTTGCTTTGTGTTCTCAGAATTAAAATTAGATTGGCTGCAAGCAGGCTCAGGGGCTGGGGGTTTGATTCCCAGGCCTGCCGTGCCGGGTCCAACCCCTGAAAATATGGATCCAATAGCTTGTTAGGCAGACACTTAGACTAATGAGCTATTGCCCAAGCTGTGAAGGTATAGTAACTTCTAATGCAACCATCAAAGAACAATGATGATGCCTGTTTTAGTTTGTGTCTAGTTGTCCTCCCAAAGCCTCAGGCAGTCATGGGGAAGACTTCTAGATTTTGTGATTAACTCATGGTCCACTGTGATTATGGGTGTGAGTGCTGCTGGGATTATAGATATGAGTACTACATCCAGCCTGGGGCATGTAGCCTGCATGCAACTTAGGGGAGAAAGACACCCTCTGTTGTCATTGCTGCTGCTGCTCCTGCCATTTGCTTTTGCTCTCTTGCTCTTTGCCACCTCCATGGAAGATTGTTCTCTGCCATGTGACACTCTGCTTTGGAGCCAGGTGAACATAGACTGAAACCTCCAGTAACTGTGAGCTAAATAAATCTTTCCTTCCTTCATTTTGAATGCCAAGTATTTGTCTCAGCAATGAGAGAGGAGTAGCCAAGACAATGTTCAACTCCTTCAACACCTTTTACCCTATTCTAGATATCACTCAGGTGTGACCCACAGACTTAAGGGGCCACAAGAAAATGAGAGAAAAGAAAGAAAGTGGATGTTTAAATATAGAAACTCCTTACCTATCCCTTCTCTACATCATATATATATATATATATATATATATATCTCCATATCACAAATTGTTGGCATCTTCAATTACTTCAGCTGTATGAATATGTTATAAGCCTTCTTTTTTTTCCCTGCAGAACCAGGGACAGAACCCAGGCCCTTGCTCTTGCCAAGCAAGTGCTTATTCTACTGAGCTATTTCCCCAGCCCTTCTATGGTTTTGATATCCAGCAATTTACTCAGGCCCTACAGACCATGCTGGCCAGTTTGGTAATTTAAAGATACTAACCTGAAAAATCTGTCTCTCTCATATTCCATGATGGCATCAGTGCAGGCCTAGAGCGTGTTTTCTTCAGAAGGAGATTTTAAATTTGCCTAACTGGCACTAGCCCTTGTCTGCATTAGGCTAAAGATCACACCATGGCAGGGGACCTAGTGTTACAGAGAATACACTAAGAGTAAGGAATTTTATATAGTATATAATGGGGCCAAAGCTTATCTAAGATCAGGGGAATCCAACTTCACATTCACCCCAGGGAAATCAAGGGCAATAACATAATCATTTCATTGAGAGAGATGCAGACACATTCAGTTTAGTAATAAATTAGATGATTTCATTTCCTCCTGGGAAGTCAAGGTATTTCTCTTCAAATGTACTTTACCATATTAAAAGACGAACTATTTCTTAATTAATTATACAACAAGGTCAGATAATTTTAACCGAATCAAACTAACTTCTTTCAACACTGCTAATGGAGTTTTTATTAGGTTTCAAATGAACTGTGTTTTGTTTCCTGAATTTTGTGAGCACTGACTACACGCCAAGTGTTGTGTGTTTTAGGGTTAGCACTAGTGGAAATATTATTAGGAGTAAGACAGCTTTGTATTTGGAGAGAAGAGACAGGGAAAGCTAGAAGTGAGAAATGAGGGAAAGAATTATATCTTTCAAGGGCAAAGCATCAGCTGAAGCATTGAACATTCTTCCATAGAAAAATTTAGCTCTCAAGGCTGAGTGTAAATTTCTGTGTTTCTGATTCAGACAAAGAATAAATGGACATGGACAAAGACCAGACCAAGTCCCTGTGAGTTGTGAGTTAATAGACACTACTGCAAAGAGTTGATGTACCACCTAAGATTCCCTCACAGACAGCAATGTGTTGAATGGGTCCAGAGACTCAGTGCCTTTCCAAAAAAAGAGAACCAGACAGCAGCATAGTTAGGATTAGCAAATACCGAAGGTAGGGTGCACATCCCTAGGATTAAATCAGGGTCTCCAACAAACTGTGAACTCTTCCATCTCTTGGTCCAAATACCTCTGTGATTTGGAAAAGGGACTTTTAGCTCATTTCCTAATAAATAAACTTCTTGGCTTCAGGAATATAGTAGAGAAGACTGAAATCATCTGGTTGTCTAGGAATTATTAAATATCAGCAGGTGAGGAATTCGGAGAAAGGCCTGATCTCTTTCATAAGGAGTTTGCAGATAGTGGTGATGAGTCATCGCAAATCACCAACTTGAGCGGTGGATGAACCAAACAGTAGATGATGACCCTAGGTGGAGAATACATGGGACAGAGGAGTCATAGTAGGGTATGTGATGGCAAACCAAAAGCAACAGACCTTTGAGAGCTTCTAATACGAGCTATATGAGTTGCAGGAGAGGTAATCATCAAGAAGAGTAGTGTCCCTGCTACTACTTTCCTAAACCTCCTTCCTGGTGTCTACATGATCTTCACTTCTTACTGAAGCCCATAAACAGAGAAGAGGCTCATCAAATGCAGTGAATGAATGAATGAATGAATGAATGAATGAATGAATGAATGCAATCATGATGAGCGTCAGAGACTGTGAGGTCACAGTAGCCCCCAAACTGCAGGCATGGTCTGAGAAAAGACAGTTCCCCCTCATTAACCTCAGAGTCCTCAAGCTTTTGATTTAAGACTTAGCAGAACCTCACTGTTTCTTGGTAAGTCATTAAGTTTCCTGGGATAGACAGACCTTTATGATCTTCTTGCCTCAGTTTCCCAAAGTGCTGAAATCACAGACCTATGTCATCATGCATGGCTAACACAAGTACATCATTATCTTATATTTTAGAAAATTCATGCACATAATCTATCCCTTCTGACAAATGTTTACCATCATCAAAAAAGGGAAATGTTGTGACATGAGAGTAAAGAAAATGGTATGTGACACAAGGCATTTAATGATATCAACCTGCCTATTAGCAAATTTCAAAGCATCTCTATGATGGATGCTATTCATTCTTATTTTTTTAATGTCAACATTTGTCTAACTTATTTGTTGATTTATATCACAGTTTGAAAGATCTCTCATTATTATTTTTAACTTTGGGGAAGTGACATTACGAAAATGATGAAAATGCTGCTTTCTTCATTAGTAATAGTCTCCATCCTACAACAATCCTATCTTCCCCCTCAATCCTAGTGGAACACCTGTCCTGAATGTGGCTTCTTATTATGAACCAGCACTAGACTGCATCTTTGTATTGCTTCTTTCCTCTTAGGCTGGAAGTTGTGAGGCCAAGAGTGTTTTGAAACACAGCCTTAGAGAGGCACAAATATTATGGTAAGGGAATTGATTGTTATTTGGTGAGCTCTTAGAAGCCATCAGAAGTGGAAGAATTGAATAATAGAGGGGCCTGTCAGCATGGCAGTTGTGTCTGTGTTTAAAACAATGAGTTGGATGGGAAATTGGAAGAGTTTGAAGGCGGCAGCCCAGTTAGAAGGCTGTGATCCAGGCAAGACAATGAAACCAGAGTTATATTGTTGACATTGCCTTGAAAAGAAGAGTATAGATACTACCACAGAATATCTAGTTTATCCCAACCCCAACACCAATACCGTAAGAAATAAATGCCACACTGTCTGCACTACTGCTAACAGAATGAGCAATGGTGTTATTATTAATCAAAATTATGCCAATAAGCTCAAAATTGCTGAGTGCTTATTGTGTATCACACAGTACACTCAGTGCTTTTTATTCATGAATACATGTACCAGCCACAGTGACTGCTCAAATCATGCCTATTATTATCTTGCTTTTATGTATGAGGACGTGGATTCTTCAAGATGCAAAGTACTTTTCCATGTTCTTGCAGAATGTAGACAGAAAATCTGGAATCTGAAACCAAATGCGACTGCCTCTGTAGCGCTTTACAGAGTGCTGTGCCTCCCTCACTTCTGCTGGGTGACTTAAGGGCTGTCTGGGGGAATGACTAGAAGTGTGCTTCTTCTAGTTCTGTGACTGACATCCATTAAGAGTAAGACAAAGAACAATGAGGTTTCTGGTAAAAATTAGGCATGTAACAGGGAAAAGTAGAAAAAAAAATAAAAAAATAATAATTGCTAAACAGATGGTGTATTTCATTGAATTCCTATGCAGTAACTATATAGTGTTTTCCTGCGGCCTTACTAATATGGACAAATTCATTAATAAATTCTTTAAATAAAAACAATAAAATAATCTTAACTTCTGAGTTGAGAAAATGAGAAAGGAAATTGGCAATGCCTGTTGATGTGAGGCAGGAATATTTACCAAAGGAAGATTTATTGAAAGGAGAAACACAAGAACATTAAGATTGGCCTTTCAGTATACTGACTTTGAATCACAATGTAGGGGCACAGTTTCACTAAGGGTAGACCCATAGCCAGATGAGATGGCTGAGTATTCTAAGCTTGTGCATAGGAATATTTTGATAAGGACACAGGCTAAGAGACTGAGTGATTTGCCAACTGATTAGAAGTTAAGGGGGTCAAAAGTGCTGCCTTGGGCAGACCCCGATGTTTGGACACTCAGATGCAGCTGATGGCTCTACTAGCTGATTTTACTCAATTGAGAATTTTTGGAAGGGTAGGAAGAGCACATTCCTATGTAAACAAAACAATAACAAGTCAAGGTCAGATCAGGTTGGTAGCTCCAGTGGTAGGATCTGCTTTGTGGATTAAGGAATGCATTGGAAGATAGAATCCCTGAAGGATTTGATGGGGAATATCTCCTGCTAAATGCACACTTGAAAGTCTCACCTTTGCCTGGATGAAGATTTCAGGCTACCTTCACTTTCAGGAATTGGGAATTATTTACTAGAAGTTTGCTGCTACTAGGAGCTTTTATTACATAGAGGAGGTTTGTCCTTTTCAGGATAAAAATGCTCATTGCCATGCATGAAATTGGATGGAAAGCATCCTCATTAACACAGCCAATCTGGTAAATAATGCCTCTTAGGAAAATTGCCTTATTAATTAATAATTAGACCCCTTGCTCAACAGAATATAAGAATCTTCATTTCAAAAATGAGACACTCCCTGCCATCTATTTGTTCATTTATTTATTTTTTTCTTTCTCTCTGCACTTGTGAATGAGTACAGTGAGAGATTAAAATTACACCACTGGGTGATCTGAGCTCTGATTGGTCCTCAGCTTCCCTCTAGTATCATCTTCAGTGTTTGAGTCACCTTCGTGGCAAGCAAAAGCAAAAGCTTCTTCCATTTATTTTTTCTATTGCAAGAGAAGATGCCCTCTTTTAGTTCACATGACTTTACATGTTATTTAGTTCAGCTTCCCATCTATGCAAGGCTGTGCTGTGGATCTCAAATTTACAGCCTTGAAATTTCTAAGTGTTTGCATTCCTTAAGCCCCTGCCACACCCTCATGTGATTGGTACCAATGAGAATCTAATCAAGTCAGTAGAAAGTTCTTCCTAATTTTTAGCCCACATCGGGGCCCCTAATTCTGATCAATGATCCTGCCAGGGCATCTGAATGCAGTCTTGTGCTATATTATTCTTTGTTTCTCATGATGGTTTATCACATATTTCCAGGCAACTCTGTGATCCTTTAGTCCAGCTTACAGTTAGCCACTCCCTTTAGTCATTCTTTTCAGGATTCGTTTTCAAACAAATTTGTCCTAATCCAGTCTGTGTGATGTGTACAAGGTGAAGCAAGATAACCAAATCCTTTTCTGCATCCTTCCATTTTTAGTGGAAATTAGAAATTCTTCCCATTCTAACACTTAAACCAATATACAAGATAATTTCAGTGAAGAAAATGTAAAATGTGGAACAGACAGAGCCCTGTCATTAGAAATCACTGTAAGTTTTATTTATGTCTAAAGTCCAAAATGATCCAACAATGCAAAATACAGAAGGCAGTATGTTGTAGCTACAAGGGGCAGAAGGCATATGTGCACTTATGGGAAATGGAATAAATGTAATTGCATGGCTGGGGCCAGTTGTGCTCACCTCCTCACTGGATATGCCTCTTTTACTTTCCTGATGAAGAGTGATGCTCAGAACCTTTGAACCCAGAGCAGGGCAGGCTGTTGCTTCAGCAGACTGCGGGCTGCTTTGTGGTGCCACTCCACAGACCTTTATTTAATGTGCTTTGATAAAATTGATTTCCATCTCTCAGTTCTAAATCCCAGCATTCATAGGAGAAACTGCCTTTGTGTCAAAATCGCTTTGGAAAATCAACCACTTTTAATGTAAATATAAGAATTCTTAAAGACCATGGAGATAGCTCAGTGGCATAAGCATCTGCCTGACAAGGACAAGGTTGTGAGTTCAATTTCTGGTGACAAAAGTAAAAAAAAATAATTCTTATGATTTTAACTTATCCATATTTTGGGGGCTGACACATAGTGTGACAATTCTAAGATGTTTCGTATTTTGTTTCTGTGACTAATGTATTCTCACCCTTAAACAGTGAAGTTTTGAACATGTCTACGTGCTTCTATGCAACTCATAGATGAAGATGCTACTACAAATTCAACTGAGAGTTCAGCCCACACCTGTGCTTTAGAAGCCTTTTCTCCCTGTTCCTAGTCAATCGGTATGCTTTAAGATGGATGCTTGACCATTGTGATTTTCGTAAAACTGTTACTATATCTCAATCCTTCCTATTTTGTGAATATATCATGAGAGAGTGTTTCTAATGCATTCATGTAATTGAAATAAAATGGCTTTAGCGCTCTCATTCGACATGTTACAATAAACTGAAAGGAAGAAAGGGAGGAGAAAAGGAAGAAGGAAAGAGGCAGGAAGGATGTAATTGGATATAATAAAGGAGGGAAAAAAAGAGAAAAGAAGGAAAGAAAGAATGTGGTATAGCTTTCTTTTTCTTTTTACTTAAGTCTTTAGTACAAGGTCTCACTATGCAGCGTGGACTCGTAGTGCTCTTCCTGTTTTCAGCCCCACCCCCAGTGCTGGGATTGCAGGCATGCGCCACCGCGCTGGGACTCTTGCAGGCTCAGTGAGCCCCAGGGGCAGGGATGGGACCGGCATGGCGTGTGGGACTAGGGATGCGACCCTAGTCCCTGAGTTTCTCAAAGCAGGTGCTTAGTCTGCTGAGATATCTTACCTGCCCTCAGCATAGCTTTTGACAACAAAACAGTCCTTTATTTATATCCCCCTTTTTTGTTTTGTTTTGTCAGAGATGGGTGTTCCATTGCTGTTAGAGAAGCTGTATTTGGAGACGTCTTTAAAGCATCTTTTCATACTTGAAGCCAGTCCAAAGACTGTAGGTACTTGAATTCGGCAAAATAACCTGATATAGTCTAATAGTTCATAATAGCAGTGAATTATCAGCACAACTGGCAGCTTTCTGACATTGTTGACTTGAGCCCTTTACAGCTCAGCATATTAATGTAGCTTTCCTTTTTACACCTTGAGGTTATACTTTTCTGCTCGATGGTTAAGACCAACTTAAAGCAATACCTATATAACTAAAAATGTAACTTTTGCTGTCTGATAAAGTCAGTCAGATCCCCTCAGGATTTACCCTGGAACCATGTACAGTACCTTGTGGATCTTTTGTCAGTGTCAGCCAGCTGGATGAGTCATGGCCATTGCTTCACCAACTTGCTCTCTAAGCCTGAGAGAATTTTTTTCTCTCTAGGTAACTCTCCTTAGGTACACTATATATTGTCAATCACTTCCCTCTGTGGACCCTAGCCCTTCAAGGTCAGTGACAACTCAGGACATAAGAGAACCTGTGCTGTGACATCCTATAACTAAGTGGCATACCTTTTGATTAAGATATCTGTATTGTTTTCTATAGTCTTCTTTCTTTTTATTGTTTATATATTTATTTTTATTATTAATTTTATTGAGAAACAAATAGCAATGAGACAGTTTCAAAACCTATTAATAGGACAGTTTTAATAATTAATACATTGCATATTGTTGTCTTTGTAGTCATTATTCATAGTAGAAGATGCAGACATGATATCCTGTCCAAACACTATTACTACAAATCTGTCTTTTCATTGAATTAAGAGAATAATGACAGACTACAGTCTTCTTTCAAGGCTTCCAAGCTACCTACCTCATAGCACCTTACAGGATTCTGACCTAACTCATCTTGAATTTCCTATGTGTGTGAAGGCAACATAGTGATGTTCTTATCCCTGACCTTGGTATGAATGATGAAGCTTCACCACGCAGCTCTCTGTGTTGATTTCATCTTCTCTAAGAGGATAAATCAGACCTCTCAATCTAAAGTAACCTACCCAAAGCAACTTTAGTCATCATTTCATCGTATTACTTGATTCCTTTATAGGACTTGCCATGATCAATAATTGCTTATATTAGTGTATTTATTTTGACTCTCTTTTGCCAGCCAATGCACTACCTGGTGCCTGCCAGTTCAGCGAAGTGAACTCTGCTGCCAGGCATGGTTAATTGAATGAACGAAGAAGCACATGAATACACAAAGACAATATCAGTGAAAATGCGTGAGTTTTATTAGTAGACAGATTTAAGTTACAGTGCTCATATAACTCCTTACTTGCCCTATTCCTTCAAGCAACTCCCTTAGATTTATTGAGCCTCAGATTCCTCATTCTAAAAAAGAATTGTCCTGAGATCATGAATGTGGAAACGTGGAAACAACTGTTCCACCTTTTCTAAAGGTTCTGTTTTAAATTTTTAAAAATGTATTGAGTACAGGGTCCACAGGGTCTCATTCCACAGACTGAACTTGCAGTGATCCTCCTGTTTCAAGCACTGGGATTATAGGTGCGTGCCACCACGCCCAGTCCCAGTCACCATCTCCATGGCCTCGGGGGTGGGGCCAACAGACACTTTAATTTGCTGAGCTATCTGGCCAGCCTCCTCTGAAGGTTCTTAGTGAATGCTACCTTCACCCCTTCTTACACATTTCTTTAGTCTTGACATTGCTCATGGGTCCTGAACGCTCAAAGTTTACCTAGTTTTCTCTGATATAGCTATAGGTTTTTAATCAGTAGTGTTGAATGCAACTTGTTCTTTAGCTTAAGCTTAAGCTTTCAGTTCTCCACATGGCTCTTGCTTATTCATCCTTATGGATTGTGACTTTTCTGTGTTCACACTTTAGAGATCATTTCTCCTACTTGAAGAAGCTTTACTTCTCCTTTAATTTAGAGGTATACATATTTTCATTTTATGTTTGACTGTTTGATTATCATGTATGAATTACATATATTATTGGAGTCCAAAAGATATTTCAACACACAGAGAGTGGAATACTCTATCCTGCCACCCTCCCAACCTCTACCAATAGCTCTTCTATATTCAGGCTGGCTTAATAAAACTACATATAAGAAACAATATTCAGTCCTTAACTTTCTGTTTCTGGCTTATTTCTCTCGATGTCCTACAATATTATCTGTTTGCTGTAAGTGACAGGATTGCATTTCTTCTTAGACTGAATATATTCCATTATGTATATTTACCACTTTTCAATCTATTCATACCCATTCTTTATAAAGCATCAAGATTTTCTAGGTGGGTGATATTAGTACTCATGGTGTGTTTGTTTATTAGATGTTGTATTGATCAGCTTTTTTTTTTTCTCGTACAAAATTCCTGACATCCACAGTTTAAAGTAGGAGGGGTTTATTTTGGTTTTCTGTTTCAAAAGGTTCAGTCCATGGTGAGCTGCTCCAAGGCCAGAACATCCTGTAGCAGGTCATGGCAGAAAAAGCTGCTCCTTTCATGGAAGCTAGGTAGTGAGCTCAGAGGAAGAGTTGAAGACGAGGGAAGGAACCAGGGAACAGAGAGAGTCAGTGAGATCATGCTCCTCCCAGACACATTCTCAGCCAGAAGTATGCTTTCCTAATCTCCATGGGACTCTGAAGCCAATCAAGTCACGAATGCAGAGTAATTTACAGAAGCCCAACATGGATTTGTTAACAAAATACCTTAGCTAGGCGATGCTTCCTTTATTCACTTCAGTGTCTAAAGAAAGAGGGTGAGTTCATGAAAACACAGCTTCCATTGGATCACTTTTGCCTCCCTGAGCTCCAAGAAGTGGAAACTGGAAATAAGTTACAAGAATCCCTGAAGAACAGTTCTGCATGTGAGACGAATCTGCATTTCTATATTTCTGTCATCAATCTATAAATATCAAAGATTTATAGGATATTCATGGAGGTGGGTGGTCCAGTGAAGTTCATTACCAGAATTGCATTTTCCTCCGGAGCTGCTTGGGAATCTACCTGATGACAAACCAGGAATATGAGTTACCCTCTCTTAACAATTCCTAGAAGTAAAAATAACTATCCTGAGGTTAAACGCCCTGTTAGAAAACTTCCACATGCATAGAACTATTACTATACTGTAAGAAAATCATGACTGTTAAGGTTCGGTATTCTCTTTAATCTACAAATACTTTGGAAAAGAAAAGATGACCTAGCTGCACAAGTTAATAGAAATACATTTAATCTACTCTGGCTATCGTTATGTAAATGCATGCCTTGTCAGATAAGATATCAAGTACAGTCATGGATCACTGAACAATGGGATGCATTTTGTGAGATGCATATTAGCTCATTGCATCACGGTGTGAACATCATACAATGTACTCACATAAACCTAGATGGTCCAGGCCAATCACGCCATGTGACTTCTTGTGAGAGATATATGGAGGCTCTCCGAGCATAGCACAACATCCTATTTTATAATAAACATTTTTAATAAGTAGAAAGTGTACATTCTAAACTGAGCACAAAAAGTAATTACTAAAGCAATAATGTGGTTGCTTATTATTATTGTCACGTTGACTGGTGCCTTGGCTCATGAATTAATTTTTTTTTGCATGATTCTGGTTGCAAATCGAATTGGATGAAAACCAAATCAAAATTCACCATAAGGTCCACATTCAGGCTAACCATTGAATTTAAGCAGGTTCTCATCCATTTTGGCTTGCAACCTGAGTCCTGGAAAGAATTAAGTTTGTGAACCAAGGTGCCACTCTATTACATATTGTACATAATTGACTTACTAGATTAAATGACACAGGGTAGTAGATTTGTTTACTTCAGCATCACCAAAAACATGGGAGTGGCACATTGCACTACCATGTTGATAAGGCTATGATATGATATCAGTAGCAGATAGAAACTATGATGGCTTTGTTCTAATTTTAGTGGATTATTGTCATGCCATCGTTCTTTGACCAAATTCTATATGAAGGGCATGCACATACTTCAAGTATACTAAATTTATTCCGCATGCCATTCTACAAGGTTGATTATTCACATTTGACTCCGATGAAGTGGCTCAGGAAATGTATTCACTGTCAAGACCATGTAGCAAAGCCAAGGTTCGACATGCCTAGTTCTGTAGTTCTTTCCACTCTAACTTTTATACTTGGTTTCAGAGTCAATATTGTTAGAAAAGTCCTGGTAGCAGAAAGTTAATTAGGCCCTTGAGAAGGAACTCACACCCCTGGATAGAGCTGCGATTGAGAATCCAGGGCCATCCTGAGGAAGTGATTCAGTAAGATTCAGAGGAAAGGGTGCAAAGAAGTGAGAGGTTAGGATGCTGGCAGCCTTCTAAGGCCAATTTCCAACTTGTGTTATAGGCTTTCTTTTTCTCTGCAGCCTCTCCTGTGAACCACAAGGTAGCTGCAGACATCAACGAGGGATCTCTATGAACATGAAAAGGAATAACATTGCCTCTTCTGAGCACAGTGGCTGAAACAGAATTACTGACTAAAATTCAAAGTGATAGGCGAACCTATCTTGGCAATGTTTTTGAAATTTCCCTTTCATCCTAGGACACCAGGGATAGGCATTAGTTATTCCCAGTGGTTTCCTTCTATCTCCCAGGAGTCCCAGGGGAACAAGAAGGACACAATCGAAGGCCAAAAGGCAATCCCCAGGCCATCACACTAACAATGCATCCATCATACCTGTTTTAAATTTACATTTACTTCAATAAAATTGGAAAAAAAACCCAGTTCTTCTATTTAAAAATTAAAAATTGATTCTGTGTTTTAAAAGAGAGCAGTCTTAGGCTCAAAGCAGATGTAAATAGGTGAAGATTATGTATTTGGTATGAATATCAGAGTAAAGCTTATGTTATAAATATCCTGATTTGCAAATCAGGGTTAATTCTACATAGCCTAAATTTCATGATTTCTTTTAGTCTTAAATGAAATATTAAAATTGGTTCTCTATAATATCTCCAAGTAATAGCATTTCATGTCATTCCATAAATCAACAAATGCTGTTTTGACCAATTAAAATTACATATTTGGAAAAGATCTGAAGCAACAGTATTTTCATTTTAATGGAGTCAAGCATTTACTGGTGCTGAGTGAATATTTTAAAATCCTCTCATTTCAGATCTACTACTACAGGCATCCTTCTTTTTTTGGTTGTTGTTTTTGTCATGATTTATATTAATTACATATAAGCTATCCCAAGCAAAAGTGCAGGCTGTTGCTTCTGGTCTTGTTGAACTTGTTGCTTTAATTTGTAGGGCATCACACAGAACATTCAAAAGATCAATTTTGATCGTGATTTTTCTTTTCTTTTATATATTTGGTAGAGGGTCTCACTATGAAGCTTGGACTCATAGTGATCCTCCTGTTCTCAGCCTCCCCAGCACTGGGACTACAGGCAAGTGCCACTACACCAGGTCTTGTTGGTTAGATCAGCACTCCTGGGGCTGGGCCAGTGCAGGATGAGGTTCCAGGGATTGAACCCTCACTGAGCTTGACTAAGCAGGTGCTTAGTCTGCAGATGTATCTTGCCAGTCCTATCATGACCAGTTTTAAATAATCTTAAATGCCCCTGTTGATTATTCAGTTGTTATTTTCAATGAGTCAAAAAAAAAATAAGAAAGAAAGAAAGAAAGAAAAAGAAAAGAAAAGAAAAAAAAAAGTGGGGATGGCCAAATAGCTCAGCAGACTTTAGCACCTGTAGGCAGGGGCAGGGCCTGGGGGTTAGATCCCCGGGCCTGCCTTGCTGGCCCCACCCCTGGGGCATGCTGAGACTGCAGTTGAGACTGGGCATAGTGTGCACACCTGTAATGCCAACACTTGGGAGGCTGTGAACAGGAGAATCACTATGAGCCTGATCTAGTGGTAAGACCCT
>NDGM011018199.1:0-10462 GCA_002564305.1 Octomys mimax | reverse complement strand
CTCTGTGAAAGCCTAAGAGAATGTTTTCTCTCCATGTGACTCTCCTTAGGCCCACTCTACATCATCGATCATACATATTGTAATCTTAATGTATTAGCCACAATATTTTTAATATTTGGGTCCAGAATAAACATACCCTTGCTGTTAAGGATAGAGCTGTACACTAGGTGGGCTTGTTAATGCTTCCTTCCTTAGCAGGTATCTGATGGGAAGGGGGGAAGCAGCAGTGCTGCCTCACCCCTAGGAGCAGCAGGTGCCTGGGGTCTGAGCATGCTTATTTTCTTGTAATGAAAGGTGATTTAAACTCAGCTATCTTCAATAAGAAAAGTGAGATCCCTACGTACTTTGGGCCAATGCAACAATATCTACTGAAAACAAGACAAAGCCTGATAGAGTGTTATGCTGAGATATGGGGTTCAAAAGAACAGGAAAAGCAGAATAAAAGAAAATAGCCAAGGGAAAAGTATGCTGACATGCTTGTGTTTATCAAGTGCAATAGTGAAAGCTGAGAAAAATGCAGATGAATCAGAATATGGGAGCTCAAATAATGGTATCCGACAAGAGCTGGGTGGGTTAAAGGAGCATGCTCTTTACTCTCTTCCAAAAGAATGATCTTATTTTTAAATTTCGGAAAGTAACAGAATTTTTCCCTGATCTTCTACGAGACATGTAAGAACAACAGTAAGTGAGATAACTTTGCGCAGACAATGCTCAGACTCTGTAGAAACTTGTGTTCATGCCCTTTCTAGTAATGCCCCTTATAGTAGATGCATTTACATTTGTCTAGAAGCCACAAGTTTAATTTGAAATGCATAATTTACATTTGGAGAAAAACACAAGAGTAATCTGAAAAACTTGTACCTTCTGCTTCTGAGAAATAAGAATAAAATATGTAGAGGTTAAGAGAAGTATAATCAGAATGCACTTCAGGGACAATATTTCCACACTCAAGAAATAAAAACGGCTTTATAAATGTGAGCTCTGGATAGCTGATATTAGAGACAGAATCCAGAAAACAGAGCTGTATCCAAAAGTGTATGCCCGCCCAGTTCTAAATAATGATAAAATAAACTTTGAAGAAAACATTTTATCCAAAAAGTTCAAAGGTAAGATTGACTGCTGCTTCACTCATGTTTTCCATACTGTTATTCTTTTACAGAATAGAAAAACAACCAGGACAATGGAACTACATAGAGAAAGATGGCATTTTTCTCCAAGTGACAAACTTTGTATTATGCTAATAATCTCTGGATTAGTGCAAAACTTTGAGGTCACATTTTTGTTATCCATAGTGAGGTTTGCCTCTCACATATGTGTGTTTTGAAGAGCATTGAGCATATAATTGAACACTACTTTGTTTCTAAACTACTTTGTAATCTCAGTCCCTAAAGTTAAGGAAGTCATAAAATTTCATTCTCTGACCTGACCTGCTTTGTCCACATGTACAGTGCTGATGGGGTCTTCTCTCTTCACTGTCCAAAGCACAGATTTGTCAACATTGTTTGATTGGTGTACCAACGTCTTACACATGGCCAGGAGAGCATCAGTGTGGGACAAATCCCATTTAGAGTCAGAAATAATGAAGAGACTAAATCTATCCTCCATCATCTAAAATGTCATAGAAGGAGACTGGGATGATTTAGCAGGAAAATAAAACATTTAATGATTGTAGGATTAAGTTTGGAGAAAACTGAGATTTTGGATTTGCTTGAGAAACTTTACTTCTCTATCTATTTTCTATTGTTATATGATTACCAGTCTTCTAGGTGGATGCACTTTTTGCTTTGGGCTGGTCACAGTGCAAATAAAATGAGGAAGTGGAAAAGAATGTTGCATGCACAGGCTTGAATACCTTCCTTCCTGCTTATTTTCCTTCCCCAAATTTTTATTGAGCATTTCTATATTATGAGCATAATGATCACTGGATATGTAATGAACATTTACAGCTTCATTCTCTTCTTTTAGGGGTGTTACACTTGTGCTAGAGACAGATATATTCATAATTTGGATGTATATTAAGAGTTCTGGGTTAATGTGCTCTGTGGAAAGGAAATAAAGTCATAGAGAGTTTGAATAATTCATCCTGACCTAAGCTAAGCCTAATGCTTTCAAAGAAGAGTTTAGTCAAGAGAAGAAATAAGAAATCAAAAGATCATTATGTAAAAGTATTTACAAAGATCCTGTAGCAGGTAAGACAATCTGGAAAGGATTCAAGCTGACCTTATCAAAGTAAAAGCCAGGGATGCACAGGATGGTCAGGTTTCTAATCCCTAGCTTACTGTAACTACAGGGTGTCCTCTAAGGCTTTTTGGCTTTTGGTTGGGGGAAATAGAGTTATATAATGCTATAGAAAGAACAGAATAACTTAGATAAAATTGTCATCAATATATGAAGGCCATTTAGAAGGTTATTGTTATGCCTTAGAGACACTTTGGTTTAGGTTTGGCAGAAGAGATGATGAGAAGTAGGTTGGTACAGGTCGGTGGCCGAAGAGATAGGGAAGTACTTCAGTTTGAGATCTAAGTCAGAGGTAAGAATAAAATAAGCTTGAGTGGTATGTTGCTATATGAAGTACAAAGAAAAGGATAGTTTCAAAAACAGGATAGTGACTTTTTTGTTCTGGTTTATATATCCTGGTTAATGAGACTGACAAAATTAGAAGAAGGGTTTGGTTCAGAACAGCAGGCAGTCAGGTGGTGTTTACTAACCTTGAAGTTTCTTTGCTATGTTCAGGTGAATACACCTAATAGAGAGTGCAGTACATGACATGGACCCAGGTAAGAGGTCCGGAGTGGAGAAGATGGATTTGGAAATCACTGATGTGTGGACAGTACCCAGGGTGGTGAGACTGGGTGAGTACTTCAGCAGAAAGAGAAGGGTAAGAGGATCAGTGGGCTGAGTTGGGATGGAAGGAAGGCCAACACTTAAGGATTAGCCTTTAGGAGTGGTTAAGTGTCCAGAGAAGTACGAGGAAAACTGAGAGGGTAGAAGACAGAAGCTGAGCTAAAAGAGCCTTCCAAAATGGGAGTGAGATCTGCCAACATGGAGCCAGCTGAGTGAGCAAAGAGTTAGGCAGTGCAAACCAAAGGAGAATGGGCTGAGGAGCATGGAGTAGAGGTAAACAAAAGGAGGGGCAGGAACACACCAGGAGTGCAGAAGTTTTAGTACAGAGGAAAATCAAAAGGCAAAGGCAAAACGGTATGGTTTGAGTAGTTTTTCCTTTCCAAAATTCATTTCCTTTCACAGTGAACTTTAATTCTGAACTTTTGGCCTTGGTGGTGGCACTTAGTAAGAGGGGCTTAGGTCAAGGGAGAAGAGCCTGTCTTAGTTACTTTTCTCTTTTTGCTGGGACAAAATCCCCAACTCCCAAAATCAAGAAAGGAAAGGTTTATTTAGTTCAAAGTTAGGGGAGGTTTCATTCCATACTCCGCTGACCCCAAGGCAGTATGGCACATGGCAGAGGGCAACAGTTCATGGCAGCTGAAAACAGCAAAGAGAAAAGGGAGGAGCAGCAGCTGCAGCACCCAGCAAGCCTCTCCCACCTCCTCACATTGTATGCAGATTATCTGCCCAGGGCAGGTGTAGCACTCACACCCATTATCCTAACATTGGATCATGAATTAATCACAAACTTTAGCAGCCGCCCCAGGACCGCATGAGGCTTTGGAGGGACAACTAGACAACTATAACAGAGCCCTAAGAAGCTTCGACACATGAGTAGGTCAGCTTTCATAGGACTGTAGCCCCCTTTTCTCTCTCTGCACATAATCCACCTGCCCTTCTGCATTTTGCCAAGTGACCCTTCACGGAGGCCAAGAGAGGGTACCAGTGCCGCATCTTGAACTCCCAACCTCCATATCTATGATCCGAAAATATAATAATATACTTATATCTAGATCTGTATCTATATCTATTTGTCCAGTCTCATGCATTGTTATAGCAACAGGAAATAGACTAAGATACAGGTGATAGAGGAAGAGAGATATAAGTCTTTACGAGGGGAATCTCTTTTTAAGTGTTTATGTTTAAAGATGAATGGTGCTGCAATAAACCTACATATTGAAGGAAAGAATTATAGTTCTTTCCTAGAGACAGACAAATGAATATAGAGGACATAAAAAAGCATAATTTATAGTCTTGGTTTCCCTAGGAGAATAAAAGGGTAGAAGTTAAAACATGGATGCAGGATTGGACTTAGACGAAAAAAAGAAATTTCCTATGATGGAAAAGAAAGGAGAGGACAGGAGTGGATAAAGGCAGGGTTTAGCTCACTCTATGGCTTCTGTCAAGATGTTCCCCCCTCCCCTAAGCCTCACTTGTTCTGAGTCCGGCTTTGGGGAGGTGATTGGATCATAGGGGATGCTATGCATCAGGTGGTTAGTGCACTGAGTAGTTTATAGCGGACCTGCTTTAGGAGGCAGGATCTGCTGGGAGGAGGTGGGTCATGGGGATGTGGACAGAAAGGGTTTCTCTCTTCTCACTGCTTCTCTTCACTCTCTCTGCTTCTTAGATGCTATGCTGGGGGCAACTCTCCCCTGCTCTGCGCCTGTGCCAGGCCAGCCTACCTTGGAGCTGCTCAACTAGTGACTGGATGCTGTGTGAGCTGTGAGCCCCAGTAAACCTTTCCTGCTTGAAATTGTGCATGCTGAGAATCATGTCTCAGGGATAAGCAATCCTGGTAACAGAAAGTTGGGAAAGTTGCTGTCCTAGGGATGGAGCTTTCTTCCTGAATTAGGAGTCAAGGCCAAAGCTTCATCACTGGGATCTCACCTAGAGCTCCTCTGGCCATGTGGGCCACAGCACAGGCACTCCCTGATCTCCATCCAGTCAACACCTAGTAGTTTGGTGTCTTGTCCCAAGGCTGTATTTTTAAACTACAGTACACAAATGAGGGATGAATAGCTGATAACATGGTAAGTGGCTATCCTCCTTAGGTTTTGGTGAAATGCCTTTAGGGTTTTCAGGGAAATAAGCCAGGGAAATAACTTCTGTAGAAAATCTGAGCTTTCTGTCAGGGAAAGGAAACATAGGCTGTGGCCTAAGCATATCTGCATCATCAAAAGACAACAAAGACCAACTCTTATTCTCTAATAAATGCAGGTCTCTCTGCTAATGCCCTGGGAGGGATTTTCATTTGAATCCCAGGCTATAAAACCTAAGAGTGGAGGGGCTGGGGAGATGGCTCTGTGGAATAAGCGCTTCCTTGGCAAGTGCAAGGACCTGAGTTCAATCCCCGGTTCCACAAAAATAAAATAAAATAAAACCAAACCAAACCAAACCTAAGAGTGGGAATTCTACTCTCCTGAAATGCAAAGAAAGAATGTAGCCACATACCCATTAAGATATAGAGGACATGAAAATAAGTGACAGATTTATAGGGAAAAAAGCATAGTGTGGGGACCAGCCAGACTTCAAATTGCACTTTAACCATGAACATGTTTTTAACATTTCTTAGTCTCAGCTCACTCATCATGGAATATGAATAAAGTATAAACTCAGAGAGTTGTGGAGATTAAAAACAGACAATATATGGGACATATGTTACACATTCATCGTGCATACCTGAAATATATGTGTCACTTGTGGAATTATTATGGTAGCAAATGAGGCCCAGCTCTTCTAAGATTTAATGTTCTTAATCTCCTTATCCTAAAAATGAAGACTTAATTTCTACCATCATAGACTTGTGAAAGAATTCAACAGGATTATGTCATGGGAAATGCCTACTACATTTTCTCTACTTTTAGGATGAAAGTTGCCCGCCTTCTTTTCTTTTGCTTACACACATTTTCCATGAGGAGGTGGGCAGTTGAAGCCTGGCTATGGGCAATCCAACACAATGGGCTGGATTTTGCTCTTGTGATGTCTTGTTTGATAAACTGTGCCATACAGTGGCCAAGACAAAAAAAAATGTCTGTTTGTTCCTGAGTTGATTCTCTGCAGAAGGGATATGGACGGTCTACAGGACCTTTTTACATGGTAGAAAGTTCTTAGATGATATCTTAGGCTGCTTTGTGCCACTACAACAGAATACCTAAGATTGTATACTTCATAAACAATAGGGGGTTATTTCTTAATTCTGGAGGCTAGACAGTGCAAGATCAAAAAGGTGATGTATGGTGGATGCTTCTCTTAAAAAATGCCACCACAGGAAACTGGTCACATATTATAGGCTGTCTGCAAATGCACCTAATCTTTGGCCTGCACGTACTGGAAATGTATAATATTATCGATTGGCTTCCAGATCTACCTTGTTTCCTTCATGCACTGGCCTATGTTCTATGTACTTGTCTCGGCCAGTGAGCGCCAGAAATCCTGAAAAGCGGCTGTATCTAATAATTAGTTCCATTCTAAAGATAGGCAGGCATTTAAACTTGTGCTCTGGAGAGGTTTTAAAAAAATCTTGCTTGTGAACCTTTCAAAAGGAGGTGACAGGTTTTCCCCCAGGCATCATAAATGCTCCCCAAACACAGTAATATCTTCTGAACTGCTGTTCACTACAACTAGTTACCTGTTTCCCAATTTTCTGCACTGTGCTTTAAAGCAGGAAGAGTACCAGTGATCTACTTACTGATGGAACAAAAAGCCATGTGAGTATTTGTGAGTTTACAGTTTCCTTCTTTCAGAAGTTTTCTGATAATGACAGAAACCCTTAGCATTATCTTAGCAATAACATTACCTTTCACAGAAAAGTATAGGAGGGAATGAGCTTTTGGGGGAAAGGTTGTTCCACCAAAGCAGCTTCCTAACTTACAGGCTCGAACCTCCAAGAGTTTTCAACTTGATTGCATGGCAAAAAATAACCTAAGTTCCATAAGCACAGAAATGAATAAGTGAGTATATGACTCCTGTACCTCTATGTTGACCTGAACAATGGTATTACTTTACTTTGATTCAAATTTTAGGGATTTCTATAACAAAACTGAAAACTTCACTTAATTCCATTCACTAAATGTTTCATGAAGACCCGGAAGCCATAGAACTTTCCTTGAGGAGGAAGAACTGCTTCTACTTTCTGCAAAACGCTGGCCATGGCAGTGGTTCATTGGTTATAGCCCTTCACTGGATGATTCATTCTTTACTCTTCAGAACAAGGTAAGGAAATTCAAGCTGAGCTAGTGGAAGGGGGAAAGTTCTTCATCCAGAATTTGGTTGATTCATTAAGAAGCAACCAGCGGCTTAGCAGAAATCAGAGCTGAAGATTTGCGCACTACCAGGCTGCTCGGTGTTGTATGGGAGGGTTCGGATGAGCTGAAAACTGCAGCATCCATCCCTCAGCTGCTCTGAGGCTTTTGCTTCCTACCAGCCTTCTGTGCCTGGAGTCCTCTTGACTCAGTCAATAGATTTTTATTACAACTCCATGGGAAGCACTCTGCTCCAGAGAGCTGTACCTGCAGGTGAAGTGCCCTTGGGTCAAACTCATCCGGACACAGCTCAGCTGCCTTCAGGCTTTGGCTCTAGGGAGGCAATTCAGTCACATTTCTCTGCTATCACTCATATCTGTCAGAAGCTTTGAGACTCTCAGCTCCCAGGCCATAGAGAAGACACGTAGCTAGTCGCCAGCTGTCAATCTCTGTAATCAGATAAACCTTCCGGAGCAAATGCAGCCTACAGCGTAAGTGTCTTATAATTTTGTTTGATACTAATACAATGAGAGAATGTGCCATGGGTTGGAAATAGTTTTACAAGAATTAATGAACTTGTGTTGCTGTACAATTTAGCTGAACATCACCACATAGTAAAGGCTATGAGATAACATCTTTTTATAATGGTAACTTTCAAATTGAAATAAGTCTTTTCAAAGTACTGTGAAGAAGTAGTTAGAGAGGCAGATACTATAGAAACAGAAAACTTGGAATTGGATTTAGGTTCTAGTATGTTCTCTAGCTTCCCTTCAGAGCTGGCCACAAACTAGCATCTTTGGGAAAATTTTTTATTTAGTGGTTTTTTTTTTTTTAATAGCCTTTCATCACCATACTACCCATAAGTGAGATTTTTTTAGAGCACCAAATGCAATCTTTTCGGGGCTTAAATTATGAAATGCTAGATTGGAAGTAGCAAATATGGCAATGCTTTAGGATATTTAATTCTTCTTGCTAAAATATTTTTTTAATATTTATTTATTCATTCATTCATTTATTTATTGCAGACCAAAGTTTCAACACAATACAAGTTTTCCTATGGATAGTAAAAATATATGTTTATCATTGACTGCCACCCTAGAATTTAAAAAATTAAACGTTGGCAAGTAGCGCATATTTCACTGACCCTTTTGTGAGGGGATAGTGGGACACCCCAGCTCCCTGTGCTCCAGCCCAGATTTCAGGCACGCTCTTGCCTTTTAGCCACAATGTAGCTCCAGGCCCTTTTCCACATCCCAATAGAATGAGAAGACGTAAAAGCTGTCTTCCAATCTTTGCTGATCTACTGGGCAGAGTACAGGGAGACAACAGAACCAATGTTGAAATATGACTGACTGAAACGGATAGCTACTGAGCAAATGGTGATATCGTCTTTATAACTTCTGTGGCAGGAGAGCTCCAGCATCTAAAGCCTTGATGCTTTGTGATTCCTGCAGGCCCTTCAGAAATCAGCCTGCAGTTCCATTAGATTCTCAGAATAAAAAGGTTGGTATAGGGTAGCGGTGGAGTGGTGGGGTAGTGGATAAGGAGCGTACTTTATAAAGAACTTTTATTTTGCAGAACTCAGGATTGACCCCAGATCATCACACTGAGCAGTATCCCCAGGCTTTCTTAATTTTTATTTTGAGATAGTCTCACTAAGTTGCCAAGTTGTCAAGGGTAAGCTTGAACTTTCTGATCTTCCTGCCTCAGCTTCCCAGAGTGCTGGGATTACAGGTGTGAAAGAAGATGGCTGGCTCTAAAGAACTATTGTAATGGAGTAATATTGTTAATTTTGATGTAAGTTTCTAAAAATTTGTTCTATGATCTGCCAGTTTCCTATAAAAACCCTTATTTGTATTGTAGCATCTCAGCATATTCTGTTTGATACATAAAGAGGTTAGAGGATGACTTTTAAGGCTTTTCACCCTGCTAGGATGTGGGAGAGGGCCTGGGGTTACATCGCTGCTACAGTACAGGAGGGTGCTGGTACTTGGGCTGGAGCACAGGGAGCTGGCGCATCCCGTGATTTCCATTCTGGGTTTGAGTTGTTGGCTGAGGTTGCTGCACAAACTTGCAATCTGGTAGATTCCAAAGAATCAGGCCGTGTTCTCCCCAACCCNCTGAACATCTAAGTATCACTGAGTCCTGAACTTGCTCTCTTTAGGGTCACCAATAACCCATTGTTGCTAACTCCATAGAGTCCTCTCTGTTTTTGAGCCCTTCACACTTCTGCCAATGCCATACACAACTTCCTTTTCTTTATTTTTAAAGAATATAAAAGAGACATAAAGAAAAAAAAGCAGTGTTAAAAACGATACAATATTTCACTCAACATGTAGTAGGAATTCAACAATGGTTGCTATATTACATGATGCCATCTTCAAATTAGTTGTTCACTTTACCAGATATAAATGTGTGAGGTTGGTTAAAAAAATCACAAAGGAGTTATAAGAAATTCAAAAAGGGAAAAAATCAGAGTGAAAAAAAATTTAAGCATTAGCTGTTCCTTTCAAAAATCCAGCAGAAATCAACAACACAATTATCCAAACTATTCTACATATATATCCAAATATATCTTTTTCTTTCTTTTTTCCCAAATATGTCTTTTTCCCTTACATTTGTCCTTTTCCTCATTCCAGTTTTTCCTTCTCATTGAACAGTTTCTTTCCCTTTCAGAGTATCCATTGTGCCTTTTAGCTTTTCATTACTCTTGCAAGTTCTCACACTAGTGAAGAATAAAAAAATTACGCACCTTTTTGATTCTCTCTCAACGTTTGGTGAGTATGTCTCCATTTAATAAATCTTTTCCCTTTTATCTTTCTCCTTTACTTCTTATTCTTTCTCAGTCTTCTAGATATCTTGTATTCTAAACAAGCTTTAAAAGTTTCAGCCCAATTGCATCAAGAAATGTTACCAATTATCAGCAATATTATTCCCCTCTCTATGCATCAGATCATCTCAGCTGCTGAAATTCTACCATTAAACACTCCTTTCACATCGTAACACGTATTATCCTGTGGAAGGTGAACAATGCCACACTAAATTCACCTGCTTCTCCGAGCCACTCTTCTTGGTGGAAGGTGAGACCCAGTAGATGATGCTCTGAATTCAAAGCAACAAGGGCAGGAAGGGAAAGAAGAGTGAGAAAGTATGAAGCAACGGTAAGAACGGGCTTTGTTTCCTTCACAGTTTTCCTGAAGGCTGTTGCCCTTCCTCAAATGCCTTGCCTGTGTGGTTGCCCTTATTTATTTATTTTATTAATTTTATTGAGAAAAAAGTAGGAATGAGACAGTTTCAAAACAGGTTAGTAGGACAGTTACAATAATTAATACATTGCA
>NDGM011018190.1:0-12272 GCA_002564305.1 Octomys mimax | reverse complement strand
TTTTTTTTTTTTTACAAGGCCTTGCTAAGCAGTTCAGACTCATAATGATCCTCCGGTTTCAGCCTCCCCAGCGCTGGGATTCCAGGTGTGCACCATCACCCCGGTTTCAGGGCAGGCATGGTATGCCCAGTATTCTGGGGTCAGCATGGCGAGTAGTGCTGGGAATGGAACTGGGTCCTTGTACTTGGTTAGACTGCCGAGCTATCTCCCCAGCCCTCTGATGTTTTATTTTTACTACATTTTTATTCTCTTAAAAAAAAATCAATCTGAAACTATCTATGAGTTTTCATTTCAAACAATAAAATTAGTTATGTTTGTATATTCAAAATTCTACTTAGAGAATACTTTATGAGTAATTAGGCAAAATTCAAAAAAAGGCACATGAAAATTTCCTACTTAATATGTAAGAAAATTAATTTTGCTAATGTTCATAGCTCAATGGTTTTATAGGCAGTTTTTGCCTTTAAAATTTGTTTTGGTATTTCAAGTTCTTACTATATACATAAAAAATTGCTCCTTCTAAGCAAATTGTTAATCATTGTATCACTAAAAACCCTTAAATCCTATTTTTTTATTTGAATGCATATATACACCAAACATGACATATAAGAAGCAGGATTTCAGAATGTTCTTAGATTCATATCATGCTAATTCTTTAAAGACCATGAGGTCTCCAGGAGGATCAATAGCACACGAACATCCACTTCAGTATTCATTATAAAATAGTCTTACAGGGCTGAGGAGATAGCTTAGTAGAATAAGCACTTGCCTGGCAAGCGCAAGGTCCTGAGTTCAATTCCCAGTACCAAAAAAATAAATAAATAAATAAAATAATCTTTTTTTTTCCAGAATTTTATTGATAAACAAATAGCAATTAGACAGTTTCAAATCAAATTTAAAACGTGTCCTGCATTGTATTGTCCCCCTTGCAAAAGTCCTCATCCACAGTATGTATGGGAGAGGTATAACACATATTAAACTATTTTGCTTTCCTTTTCAAATATCTTAAAATTTTTGCTTTTGCTTTTAAAAATAATATGTTCAAATACTGAGCATAGGATAGAGACATTTTAAGAAAATAAGCTAATATAGAATTTAATTTGTAAAATATTTTAAGGGCAGTAGTGAACATAACTCAATAAAAAATTTAGTGTATGTTCTTCAAGAAGTAAATATCTGAACAAGTAAAACATAAATATAGTTACTGCCAGTGCAGTTGTGCCCTCTAATCATAACTTTGAAATATATTTCCTTAATTTCTTGGTAATACATAAAGTTGGCTGGTACGCAGTAAAGTGACTTAAGAGAACAAGTAAATACCAGTCAAACTAGTGATTTGTATTTACCCAATAAAATGAAGGAGATAGACTAGCATTTCCTCAAGTAGGTTATATCATATGGCAAAGTTTTAGATGTCACCTCACACTTTTAATATTAACTCAGGTAAAGTTCCACCTAGCAGTCTGAAGCTAGGCAGTCTACCTCATTGGTCTCCAATAACAAAACTTATATTATGGACTTTCTTGTATGATTTACTTAAACAAATACATAGTTTCAGTTTATTTTGCCCAAAAATTACCTCAAAATATCTTTATATGGAGGGAAAAAAAAAGTCTTGTTTAAATAACCTGACTGATTCTGTAAGAGACAGCTCCCTGTCATCCTACTAATTAATTTCAATTCTAGTAATAGCATGCAACAATTAACAAAGCATAATTTATGACATGCGTTACATAGTGAAAGTTTGAAGCAGAGAAGTCTTAGATATTGTAAAGCTGCGAAAGTAGAATTCTACTTTGCTTTGTCACTAACTATTTGGATTCAGAGTTTCTCACTGTGTTCTGACCCCTTGACCCAGCACAAAAGGAGCAAACATTTGGAAAGTGGTATGCTGGTTACTGCCTGAGTTTTCCTTTTATTAAATCCCCATAGAAGATAGATTAACTCACAAAAGAGCTGACTAGTGTGTAAGCAAAAGATACAAAAGAACACAGTTCCAGTAAGAGAATTATTTAACCTGTGGCTGACAGAAAAAAATTAGAGGGGGGAAATCCTTTTCTTCTCTTTTCCTAATGATCCGGCAGGTTCTACCCTTCACATATAATAAAAATCTAGAGATAGGCTTGGTGGGGATTATCTGCAAAACCCATCAGGGATTCAGGTGCTTTTTTCTTGGTGCTCTAATCTCCTTAGTACATAGATTTAGTTCTTTTATTTTCAAAATTACACATTTGTACTGAATTCTAGGCAGAAAGACAGGAAGAATTGAGAAGAACAAAGAACAAATGCCAGTTGGGCCTCGGCCCCTTCATGGGTTCCCATTCAGATATTTCTGCTTGTATCTTTCTTGCTTAAGACGGAAAAGCTTCCTGTTGCTACCCTACTTGGTAGGAGCTGTAAATCTGAGCACCTGAACATAAAGATATTATCACCCCAGAAGAAAATATCGTTCCATTAGCTGGAAAGATTATATACAGTCTCCTGGTTGAAACTTCTAAATTTCAAGTTTATTTCTGCATATAATAAAAAAAGTTGAATGAGAAAAATATCTAAAGACTCGTTCACCTCTAAAAGACTATCATATAAATGTATGTGTTTCAATGTATTATTTATCCATAAGAGAACAGTGTTGTTGCAGGTTCTCACTCTGCAGCTTGGACTCACAGTGATCCTCCCAGTCTCAGCCTTCCCAGCGCTGGGATTACAGGTGTGTGGCACTGCACTGAAACTCTGTGGCCAGCTCAGCCCGGGACTGGTGCAGTGGTCCCTGCGCTCGCCTAAGCTTGCCTAAGCAAGTGCTTTAGTCTGCTGAGCTCTCTCTCTCTGACCCTGAATGAGTATAATCAAAACTACTTTCCTTTTGCTTCTGTTTTTAGAATTTTGGCAGCTACCACTTCCTTGTAAGTTTTCATTAACTTATTTAACTTGGCAAATCTTGTTCTTTTGAATAAGTGCATCACTTTTTTTTTAAACACAGCCTATTTTAATGTCTCTTTTGTTGTTTACTGCTCCAGATTATTCAACAATTGTTTTACATAATCAGCAATATGTTAGTCCAGGGTGTTCACCAAATTATCGTTTTTCCTTTCTTAGGGTACTGCTAAAACTTTTTTCCTTCTCGAAGTCTAAAAATCACAGTGCCTCCCCTGCCTTCACTATTAACCTGCTTTCTTCTCCTCTGTCCCTCATGGCCATCTGGAAAAAACTGAACATAACCCGATTCTATTTCCACTGTGCCTATTTTTTCCTAAACAAAAATTGTTGCAGGTGAACTTTATTACCATCTTGTCCAGGCCTTTAGAATTTACTTCCCATATGTCCCTAGTCAGTAGTCACAAAATGATTTCTTCAAGTAATTCCTCCTATAAATAAATCTTCAACTAGTTCTTCTCAGTTTCAATTGATTACCCAGCATTTTACTTTCCCAGGGTCGGGGAATTAACACCATCAACAAATCTGCTACGCTAAAACTCTAAGTTTTATTTCATTGAGAGCTTTCAAAGATTTTTTTCTAAAAATTTGTCTTATCCAGGGAGGTAGATCAGCAGTTTAAGTGCCTGCCTGGCAAGCACAAGATCCCAAGTTTGATTCTTGGTATATACAAAATAAAAATAAGGCAACAAAAATCTAAGTCTCTAATAACTGTACACTCACAGACCTCTAGCAGCGGCCAGCAGAATAGTCCTCACACACATGCTGGGGCGTGGATGGACAGACAGCCCCTCCATTCCTCCTCTCTGACCATGTGCTGCCCTTTCTGCCCTAGGCATCCTTTGTCTTCCCTAGGAGTTGCCTAGTTAATCTTACTTTAGAACAATCATTTCTTCCAGATCCTTAATTCTGAAGCATTTGCTACTCAAGCCTCTACATTAAAAGTTACTTTTTACATCCTTCCTTAAGAAAATTAACTTTTGAGGAGTCCTGCTTGGCCTCGAAAATGACTCTGCTTCTGCTTGGTATTTCTAACCCATTATACAGCATCATTTTCCTTTAAAGCAATATCATTGCCTACAATAGAAATTGTTTTTAATTTGCTTGCTTTCTCACCAGACTGGAAGATCTGATGCTGTGAAAGCTTGTTTTCTTTCAGTATGAAAGTTATGTATCTGGAACTCAATAAATACTTATCAAAGTATTGTCGAAACTGAATCATCAAAACAATGACTAACACAAAAGATCTACTGTATAAAGTGATTATTCTGAGTGATCCATTAGTTCATTTAGTTCTCAGAATTAAGTTTGAGATGAGTGCTATACTTCTGTTTTGTATCAGAGAAATTGAGATTTAGAGAATCTAAATAATTTGTCCTCTGTCAAGTCACACATAATAGTGAATTGATAATTTCATCCTTAGAAAAGCATCACCATAAACTTTTCAACATGGAAAACTAATTATCTCTAAACTGGGCCAGTGAGGCACAGCAGTGAAATAAGGATCTGTATCATTTTAGTATGTAGACCTCATAAGGACTTCTACCAGAATTCCAAGGAGAGTAGGCTGATTTTAAATATAGAGAAGGGCCTTTATAGAAAAGTAACTCAGAAATATGCAGTGGGGCTTTATCTTTGTTCTTGGATAGCTGAAAAAATGCATATAAACATATTCACATGTAATTTTCCCATATAAGATATATTGTAACTATCCTCTATTTCCTCCAAAATTTATGAGAAAGTTTTACATATTTTGCATGTAAGTTAGTGGTGAGCTCAAGGAATTGCAAGTGGGCCCTGTCAAGTTTAGCATGAGAAGAGAGAAATCCTTACTCCTCTCATCCTACCAGGCTGAAATCTAAAGCCAGTGAGATAAACTAAGAACTATGTCCCAGGAGGGCAGCTTTCTTGGGTTTTCAAGAGAAAAGCAAACAACTGAGGCAGTGAAACCAAGTGCAGCCAAAAGGACCTTAGAGCAGATGTAGGAATTCTTGTATCTCAGTGATTACAGACACATGCATTTCTTTAAAGGAGCAGGGTTGTCTTACTACTTAAGAAAAAAGTCCTAGCACAACCAGTCTATACTGCAGTAAGTACACTTAACATAAACAGGAAGATACTGATGAACTTTATAGTTCTAGAACTTTTATTTAAAAGAGCAATTTTTCTATTATTTTTATCTGAAGGAAGAGTGAACTTGATTGTCAAATTTTTGGCAATATAGCCATTCATACAGGCATTCAGGAAATAACAATTTCAAAATAGAAAACAACAGATGTGAGATGACAGGTTCTCAAGTGGATGCAATTTCTTGGGAAAAAGTCTGTGAAAATAGAAATGACAATATGTGAGTTTTAGAAAAAAGTTAATGTTTCTCTTTATTTAATTAAAAGTACTGGATTCAACCTGATTATTTTATCATAATAAAAATATAAGAATATTTTTCAAGTATGTTTGTACCATATTTTTACCATTTTCCAGAGAGTAGTCCAAAGCCAGTGTTTGGTATTATTTCAGCATATGGACCAAACATGTTTTCCTTTATTTTTCCTGTTCTTCTATTCCTTAGGTTTTGGTTTACAAAGCCAAAACAATAAAATAAAAGTAACATTGTTATATGAAGCAAAGAAAAAAGTTAACTAAAATTAACTTTCACTAAGTAGGTCCTGGACTCATATGTGAACAAATATTATTTTATTTTTGAGATAGTTTCATTGTCTTTATTTTTGACAGTAAAGCAGACTTTAAATTCATAACTAACATGTAAAATATCACTGGATTTATTTGCCAATTTTACATCTTAATGTGGCTGGATTTCGTATATTGCTCTATGCTACCATTTCTCCAAATTATGAGACATTGCTCTGGTTAGGTTAAAATAAATTAGTAAAAACTGTTAAGTGTTGGGAGAAAAAAAAAACCTAAAGAATTCTTGTTTTAAAATTAAGCATAGCTGAACATGATGGTACACTTTTGCAATTCTAGCACTCCAGGAGGCTAAGACAGGTGGGCTACAAATTCAAGCCAATCCTTGACAATTTAAAATGATCCTGCTGCAAAATAATAAAATATAACAGGGGCTAGAGATGCAGCTCATTTTGAACACCCTGGGTTCGATTCCCAGCATAGACAAGGGTAAATCAAAGATAGATAAATCATATGAAAGAAGTTACTTATCCTATGTTAGAAATATTTAACTTTTCTGACCCATTAATTTCAACATGGGCTCATTCTTTAGTGCCCATTTTAAAAGATTTCGTAATCCCAGATGCAGAGGCTGGCCTCTGTGATATGGTGATTTGATTTCAACATACTGTCTTCAGTTTATTTATAAGCTAGGACCTGCTGATTGTCCTATTTAATTATTTTGACCACTACTAAAACAAAATACATGAACCTGGGCAATTTTATGAAGACAAGAATTTTACTTATTTCACAGTTTCAGATGCTAAAATTGCTAGATCAGGTGGCATTTTGCACAATGTTGGAGGCCAGTGTTTTATAGATGATCATGTTTTCACAACTAAACAGTAGTCCTGTCTGTCAGATAGAGAAGGAAGCCTCCCTGGAGGAGCATATTAGCGGGTAAGTTGAGGAGCTTTAAATAGGTAGTTGTAGAGTTTATTTGGAAAGACAGATAAAACAGTCATTAATTATATATGCCAGGAATTTGGCTTTTATTTAAATATTTTTCATTTCGTTAAAAACTTGGGAATGCTATGGGGGGAAGACATCCAAAAGGAACGGCCTATCAGAAAAAGCAACGTAAATAAGGTTTGAGGATTAAAATAAAGACACCAAGAGTAAAATGAAAATAAGAAGCAATGCAGAGTAAAATTACCTTATGCAAGTTTTAATTACTGATGTTAAGAGCACACTCCAGAGACTCTTCCAAAGCACACAGGAAGTAGTTGAGGAGCTGAAAATTATGAGAGAGGAGATGAAGGGACAGAGCCATCTGGAAATTACAGGTGTTTCAAAGGAGTAGTGAGAAAAAAAATTAAATCAAATCCAAAATTGAGGGAAATTCTACAGAGCTGAAAATAGCACCATTAAATATGCAAATTTAAGTGATATTTAAATTTTTTGAAAACAAAGAAGTAAAGAAAGAAAGCAAAACCAGACATGTTGTGGGCACCTCTCTTATCTGAAACATAAGCAGATCTATAACGTGGAAATTGAAGACCTTAAAATGTCCAATAAATATAATTAAATAAATCAATAGATTATCATGAGTACATTTTACACTCGGGGTGAAGCTTGAAAAGCTGCAAGGAAAATGCTAAGCAAGAAACTGTCACCACAAGAAGTGGAAAACAAGCGTTCGTGTGTCAACTGTCTTGGAGATTATGGGATGGACTCGGGACGGCTGTCAGAGCAGGAACTGAATGGGCTTTAAGAAGTGAACCTTTTCATGGAAGTGTGACACATGCAGAGCAAGTGTAAAACACAATTTATCATGATTAAATGAAACGAATAACTACTTTCTTAGTCTAACCAAAAAGACAACACTACAGTAAGTGCAAGATAAATCTACCAGTCATTACAAAATTCAAAGGAAATCTGAATCCCATTAATATTGTCTTTATTTTTATTTTTTGTATCTCAATAAATATAACTCTTGAGCACAAGTTCTTTTGTCCTTTTTAGCTTTTCTCATACATTTAGTAAATTTATTGTATGCATTTAATGTACAAATATATAATAAAATACTTTTGATTACAAATGGCATTTAGTTTTAGTCCAGTTTTGGTGATTAATGTATAGTAGTGCTTTAAAATTCTTCTGCATAACTCTTTGTAAGTTAATGCATGAATTTTCACTTGGTGGGATGATTATAAAAATGTTGGATCATACAGCTTCAACTCTTGTAACAAATGTTATATATAGTTTGCCAATGAGTTTGTATATAATCACATTTCTATTAACAATGCAAAATTCCGCTGTCACTTTTTTATACTGTAAGGACCATTTGAAATTGAAAAGACTACTAATGTATCATTGAATTATCTGATTTTTTTTTTTTTTTTTTTTTTTTTTTTTTGCAGAACTGAGGATTGAACTCCCGCCCTTGCACTTGCCAGGGGAATTATCTGAATTTTTAACTGAACTTTTGAAATTTAAAAATACAATGGATTCAAAGTAGTTTCATTTTATATGCTTTTTCTAACAATAATTTCTCAACATTATTTACATTTGTTAAATTGGATATGTACACTTTAAAATGTAGTTTTTTATGGTTCATGTTTAACAAATTCCAAAGTGTTTTAATCTCACCTACATTTTCCTTGTATATTGCAGAACTGAGAGTCACACACATACAATTTGCAGCGAATTCTATCGCCAAGTGCCATGTAGCAGACAGGCAGGCTCATAAAATCATGACATTGTCCTCAGACACTCGTTCATCCGATCTGTCTCTGGGTGCCTCTGGCCCCTTCACAAAGACAAAGTGACAACGAAAGGTAAATGTTTTGAGTTAGCTCAGGACATCAAGGCAGCTACAGCAGCTCGTACAAAGTCCCTCACAAGAAAGGATGGCCAAAGGTGCTTCACAGAGTGCCAAGAATGGCTGGTAAGTGTGTTGGGAATGAGATAGTAGTTTGATAAGCACGCGTGTGCGCGTGTGTGTGTGTACACAGGCAAGCCCAAAGCTACATATGCAGAGTTACACACATGTGCACACATGTATCCACAAACTGTACCTCTTATCTTGTGACAGGGACTCTAGTTCATCTATTGATTGGGAAATAATGACATTTTATAATATAGAATACACCTGTTTGTAAATAAGATAATAATTCTGCTTAACATGTCTAATGTTTATCATTCTCTCTATAATGATATTCTGCTTAGCATATCTAATATTTATGGTTCTGTAGTGATTTGTCAATTTTGGCCTTATGGTCAAAACATATTATAAATTTAAAATTTAACAGTTTTTAATAAAACACATGACTGTGCATATAGCTATATGTTGTACATATAATTATTTGTGTATAAAATTATATACTTAAATTTCAAGCAAGTTAATTTTAGTGTTTGTAAAATGTCTGGAAAATCACTTAAAAGAAAGCAATCATAATTTAAAGAAATTGTACTTTCTTTTTTGTGTACTTTCAGTTCTTTCTGTAATAATATAAATTAGAAGAAAGAATCTCCTAAGTCCCTCACTAAACACTAAGATGTAAAATGAAACCACAAGATCATCAGATATATGGCTTGTGACTACATAATTAATACATAGGTAAAAGTAATAGATTTTTGCTGTCTGTTATGGTTTAGGTTTAAAACGCACCCCCTCCCAAAAAAGTCTCTTGTGTTTAGAAGAATGGTTTTTAGAAAGTGAGGGTCGTTGCGGCAGTGCACCCATCAGTGGATTAAACTGCGGATGCGTTCACGGTTGAACATGTTGCCACTGGTGGGGCGGAGGAGCAGGCAGAGGCAGGGCAGCCCGGGGCAGCTCTCTGCAGGGTTCGGCTCTTAGCCAGGCCCTTCCGTGTCTCTCCATGTCTCTCTCTCCGGTGTTCAGCAATTTTCTCCAGCCAGGTCCTGCCACTGGGCTGGGCCACTTGTGCTCTGGAGCTAGCTGACTTGGACTAAATTTCAATGATTTTAGTCCAAATTAAACCTCTCCTTCTTTAAATGGAGTGTGTATGGATTTTGTCCCAACAGTGGGAAAACAACTAACACTATCTTTTATAAAAGTGCCATTATTTTCTCAAGTAGAATCTAAGATAAATTAAATTCTGCTTCTCCAATCTACTCATACTATAATTGATTTAAGTGGTTTATGACTTGTTTTCATATACATACATGTGTCTACAAGTTTTTTCTTGGTATTTCATGTAAAATAATAATAATTTAACTTTCAATTCAAATAACTTTACATATGAACACACTGAGAAAAATAATAGCAAATAACATACCCCAGGTCACATAGCTGATAAGTGGCAAACTGGGATTCCATATTGCAGATTTAAATTCCAAAATCTTAGCTCCGTACTATGAAACAATTCTGTCCACAATATAAAGGAATTTATTCTAATAGTTTCAAAGGATTATACTGTGAGTAGATTATATATCAAACAAAATATTACATGAGGTCATTAATGCAAACAGAAAAATCTACAAAAATTAATTTAACACAATTTTTATACATTTCTAAAAATATGGCATAGTTATATAGGAAAGGGAGGTCAAATGACAAAAGCAAAATAGTTGATTTGAATTTTGATATTCACTTTAATTCGGGAGTGGAAGGCTATTCCTTCATTCCATTTCCTTTAAATTCTCTTAAGCTTCCTAAAGTATAATTTAAAGCTAACTACTGTTAGGGGCAGCGAAATAGCTCAGTGGGTTAAAGTGCTTGCAAGTGGGTACAGGGCCAGGGGTTCAATCCTTGGGCCTGCTATGCAAGCCCTGCCCCGGGGGGGTCTGAAACAGCAATTGAGACTGGATGTGGTGGTGCATAACTGTAACCCCACCTCTTGGGAGGCTGTAAACAGATGGATCACTATGAATCCGATCTAGCAGTGAGACCTTGAACACCCTGTAGACCCTACCCTAAAATACAAAAAAATAAAATAAAAATGATATACAGCTACTTTCTCTTGATTAAAAGAGTAGAAAGTTTTGTATTAATAGTGTTTGTGGACAGGATATCGTGTCTGCATCTTGTATTATGTATAACCACTAAAAAAACCAATATGCAACGTATTAATTATTGAAACTGTCCTAATCAGTTTTGAACTTGTCTCATTGCTATTTGTTTCTCAGTAAAATTATAAAATAATAAAGGTAACTACTATTGTCTTTTAATAGTATGATTTGTCTTTGTAATATATGCTTTTTGGAATAACACACACACACAGACACACACACACACACACACTTTTCTTTCTTTTAATTTAGGATTAGTAGAACTAGACAGATTGAAAACCCAATGAGATACCAATACTGTAGAGGATAATAGCCATCTTGAAAGAATTACATCTTAGTTTTACTTTCTCCCTCCCTTCTCTCTCTCTCTCTCTCTCTCTCTCTCTCTCTCTCTCTCTCTCATGCACACACACATCTCTATTTCTACATCAATTTAAATTCTCATTAAAACTCAAAATGTTTTTGAGTCCATAAATCAGATAATGTAATGTGAGCTTATAGTAGTTAAATAAAATGAAGAGGGACAAGTCCAGGAAGCAGACACTTGTGAAGATATACAGCTCTGTTCAGTACGGGAAAAGGTGAGGCTACAGGAAGTAATACTGTAACTAAAACTTATACTATGACTGTAAAATACAAAATTCCAGTGTAAACACTATAATTAGATATTATCAGGTATTAAGGGTGTTTACCAAGTATGGATCTAGAGAGCATAAAGCATAATAAGAAAGTTTACAGCCTGATGAACATTTGATACTGACAAGAAATTTTTGGAAATTTTTCTTATTTATTTTAAATAGAAAGCTAAAATAACAATAAACTTTTCTAAATAGGTTAGTATATTACCATTAGGACTATAGTAATTAGTACATTTCATATATTGTCTTCAAAGTAGTTATTCAGAGTACGAAACATAGGCATGATATTTTGTCCAAACAATATTAGCCCAAACATTTTTCTTAATGAAGTTAAGAGAAGTTAGTTATAAAACTAAAACTATCATGTAAATGTGTGCATATATATATATATATATATATATATATATATTCTTTCTCCCTCTCTTCTATCTTTCTTTCTTTCTTTCTTTCTTCCCCTTCCTCCCAATGAACACTTTCTTCCCAATTCATATATCTATTGTCTATTTTGGATTGAATGTACTCACTCAGTGTCCTGCAAGATCCAGATCAATGGAATAAAAATATCAAAAATGTTGAAATTGTTGGCTCAATACTTCTGAATTATAAAAGACCTACTAGATGCATCAGTTTTTAAACTTACTTCCTTATGATCATTCTTTGTTTTTAACCATTAAAACTTGTTTTCAGTGGATATGGTATACAAGTTGCTCTGATGGTTTAAATTTTAGTCATGTTTCACTAATGTCATGTGTTCACTTATAGCTTTAATGTATATCAGTAACACTTCACAAAAAGGTGATCACACATTTTGCTTTCATCCACTCTGACATGCTTTCTTTTCTACTGTTATTTTAGAGGTCTATAATATATCTGTTATTAATTAAGTGATGTTCTTAATTTAGTAGCTGATAGGTTTTAATGGTGTCGCAGCAGAGAAACACGCAGAAGGAAAGGGGAAAGGGCCTTTATTATAAAGGGAAAGGGACTTCATTATCTTAGAGGACACGGAGAGAACTTGGGAAGATAAGGAATTCTCTGGAT
>NDGM011018182.1:0-17094 GCA_002564305.1 Octomys mimax | reverse complement strand
GAATAAGTGCTTCCCTGGCAAGCGCAAGGGCCTGAGTTCAATCCCTGGTTCTGCCAAAAAAACCCAAAAATTAATTAATTAATTAATTAATAAGTTATTCCTATTAAGTTCAGGATACTCAGAAATTGACTTAGTTGTCTAAGGCAAGCTTGGATAAACAGATCAAATAGTGCAATGCATGGGATGCTTCTGCCTGTCACCTAGATTAATATGTTGAAATCCTAATCCCCACAGAGACTGCATCAAGAGGTGGGAACTCTATGCAGTGATTAATTCATGGGGTTGAAGCCTCATGACTGGGATTAGCTTCATATAAAAGAGACCCCAGAGAGCCAGCTGCCCTCCTCTTCCAATGACAAACAGCAAGAAGTCGCCATCTGGAGCGCCACAGGAGTACCTTCCAGACAGCCTGTGGGTACCTTGATCTTGGCCTTCTTACCCTTCAGGACTATAAGGAACAAATTCCTGGTGCTTATAAATTACCTAGTTAATAGCATTCTGTAGCAGCCTCAGCAAATAAAGACAAATGGTAATAAGCCACATGATACGTGATTACAATTGTGTCATTGCTCCTGCCCAGCGCAGCCTCAGGAAGCAGCAGTCAGCAGCCACTAAGCTTGAGAGGCGCATCTCATCTAGGCCCGCTTCTTCACTCTGGAGCTAGTTGCCAACTACCCATTAATTTCTAATGTTGGCTCCCACAAATGTCTACACTTGGGAGACTTCAGCTGAAGTCTAGAATGAGTAACAGGTTACAGCCCTGAGCTGGGTCTGAGGCCTCTGTCCCTCCTGCCAGAGCAGTTTTGTGGCCTTCTCCACTGATCACCTAGCCATTGCCACCCTGCTTTGTTGTCACCAGTGCTGGCCATATGTACCCTGCCTTTATCCTGTTTTGTGACAGAGAATGACCTTCCCCTCCTGAGCTCTGCATCACGGCCCTGTGCAAAACCACACTGCTTGTAAGTGTCCTTTGAAAGAACACACAGTGGTGCAGACATCAAATAGACATTATATAACCAACACCACTTCAAAAACAATGCTATTCTCTTTTTAGTTTAGAACATTTTCACACAAGAAATCGAAACAAAAAAAAGCTTTAAAATTGAATAATGGTATTTTATAAGTAGTAGGCTGCATGTTTTCCTGAGTATGCCTCTAAAAACATTATTTGCTACAAAAGCATGACGGATCTAGACTTTTCTAACATCTCAGCTATAAGCTGCCAAAATTATTTAACTATCAACTAGCACAAATAACCTTATCAATTGTCTACTTGCCTAGATAGGCCATCATTTACAAGGTAAAACTAAGCTTTTTCCCGATGGAAACTGTCTTTGCAAATATCACCCTGTGCTTTTATGCATAGGGCTTAATTCAGAGAAAGGCACTTGTATGCATTCTCAGTGGAAGGCAGTGAGAAGAACTAGCTCACGTGATCAAAAGCCTCAGAAGAGGAGGTGCAGCAGTTTGCACAGCAGTGAAAAAGAGAGGCCTAACGGAGCCCGTATCTTCTCCATGTCACCTCTGCATTCTCGTTTACCGAAGTAAATATATAGACACACAGCATCCATTAAAATAGATGGGTTGATCAATAAAAGTTTTGGGAACAAGAAAACCCCCACCTAGATGCCCTACACAATAACCACGCTATACTGAGGCCACACGGGGAAGAACAGTGAAGACTTAGACCAAACTAAATGGGATCCTAAGCATAAAGCTGACAGAACACATAGAGCTCAGACATCAGCAGCTGCTATGCACTCCAAAAAGATGCTACTGCTCCCCAGAAGGTGATGCTCTGGTTCTGACCACCTGCAGTGGGACTCTGCTACCCCAGGCTGAGCCTTGGTTCCTGCCCACATGATGCGCAAAACTTGGCAGCATTCTGAAGAAATATTCCAGTGTCACTGCATGAGTCAGCAGATTAATGCTGACTCTGCAGTTGTCTTTGTGCCAGCAGCCTGGTTGGTGACCTGGACTCCCCCTGCCCAGTCCTGGCCACTGCAGAATGGCCAGCTGACCAGAGCGGGCACTATCTGTCCTTCAGGCCTGGAGGGATTAGCTGTCCATGAAAGCTAGCCTGCACTTTCTGTAGTCATCTGTCTTCTAAGAAATTCTCTGAGAAGTCTATGAAAAGAGCTTGCTAAGATCCCAGGAAACACAGCCTCGTTCTACAGGGCTTTGTCCTGGTTGTTAGTGGGAGAGCTGCCATTCTATGAATTCCAATGAATCAACAAAAATTCACAGTGTAAAAGAAGTCGCATTTTACCTGCCAAGCATTTCTTAACACTCAAGAACAAAATAAATATGGGAATTTCTAAGTATTTTCAAAGCAGGAGATGCTCGTGTACGTATCATCTTTCTTAACGGCACATCTTTAAGAATATCATACTTCAGAATTTCAAACATAACAAGGAAAAAGGAGATTAGTATCTTAAAATAAGACTGGATGGTTATATTTCATAAAGACCAGCCAGTGCTCTCATTAGCTCACTCTGGGCTCTTACTAAGAAAATGTACTGTAGTGTCGGATACTTACAAAGTGCTTAATGAGTGGGAGGGCTCAGTGTCCTCCCTCTTTTATTGTAGTGCTGGGGACTGAGCCGTGGCACTGAGCTACACCCTCAGCCCTTTCTTGTACATTTCTTTTGAGAGAAAGTCTTGCTGAGTCACTCGGTTGCCCAGGCGAGGCTTGGACTTGGTAATGCCCCTGCTTCAGCCTCCCAGCGGCCTGGGATTGCAGCTGTGCACCATCACTCCCCCTAGCTTTCCCAGGATGTTCTTGGTAAGCCTGTGTGACAACCAAGTGGACATCAGCAAAATACCTTACAGCGCCCCAAGGAAACATCTTCACCTCCACCCCTGGGCTCTGGGCTCTGCAGAAGAGTCCTGTCTCTACGTGGACGCTTTTGAACAACTGTGGAGCTGACCTCAAGGCAGATAGATAGGCAGGGAAGGGCGAAGACTTGGAGAGTGGCAATGACAGCCAGTGGCTGTGCATCACTTCAAACACCACGGACTTCTTCTTGGCCTCTTCCTCAGTGACCTATATGATACTGGACACTTGCAGTTAGACTGAGGTCACATCATTTTGTTCAGGAACCTCACCTTTGTTTCTATTTATTAGTCCCTGTTTGGACACATAAAGACTGCATCCTTTGTGGCCAGTTGGTACATGAACATCTTAATTATTTTTCTGTCACTTTCCTCTCCCCTTTGCAAAAGACTATCTCACTGTTTCCTATTATTATAGTTGTGTGTCTGATTTAGCTCACTTAACATTTTAGTCACAAGGTACATCATTTTCCATGAATGGCTCAAATTTATCCTTCTTTATAGCAAAGTCACATTCTGTTATGTATCAATAGCAAATTTTCTGGGTCCACTCCTAACTGATGGATGTACGGGCTGCTTCCAGGATTTAGCTGTCTTAAGTTGTGCTGCTACAAGCACAGATGGGCATGGATCACAGTGACATGAGGTCTCTAACTCTCTGGGGGAGATACATAACTGTGTGAGCACATAGCTGGGATTCCCTAAGGTGAAATGAAAATTACCGTGACCCAACTCTAGCCTCTTGTGTGCTCTCTGCAAGAGAAGAAAATAAGGGAAACTTCATTAACAACCCCCCTCCAGGTTTTCATGCAGTAGAAAAAGAATTAGCAAACTGCAGACACCTTCTAAACCATCTCTGGTATCTACCATTCTCCCTCCCTCCCCAGCCAAAAGGCTCTGTGTTTCTTTGCCCAGGAAAGGCAGAGACAGAAAGAGGATGGGCATTCTGAGTTGCCAGAGAAAGCCCTCTCTCCTGTGCCATGACATTGGCTAGCATTTTGTAGGTTGGCTTCCAAGTCTCAGTCTTCACTTTGTAAATTGAATTAATCTAACTGAAATTGGCCATCATTGCAGGCTGAGTGTTCTCAATAAGAAAAGATGATAAACTGTACTTATTCATTTTTTCTTCATTGCCTTAGAGAACAAGCCTTTTGCTGTCCTTGCTGTCACCACAAGTGCTGCACTTGTCCTGACCGGGGATGGGCACAGAGAGGCCACCAAATGGGCACATGCTGTCTGCACCTCCCCTTCCCAGGTGTCTGCTGCAGATGTTGGTTATTTACAGATGTGTAAGAAGTTTGCACCTTGATGTCATCACAGGCTAGAAAAAAAGTCTGCCTGAAAACTGTTTGAGAAAATATTTGTCATGCAGGGCTGAACTTCACGTGACCTTCACTGTCTCATGTTCTGTCACATTTTACCATGGCATTATTGTCTAATAAATCCTCTTTCGTTTTTTATTCCTTTGGCTGTCTACTAGACAAAAGAGAAAGGAAGAATGGCTGTAAATTGTGCTTCTCTGATGCGAGGGCTCTCACCTGCATCTGAGGTGTGTTATAATGAATATTTCTGGCATCCACTGCTTAGAGCAGCACGGCAATAGCAGCCCTTGACTTGGAATGTCATGGGATACAATAATACAGAAATTGAGCCTACACAGGGGAAGTTCACGCAACCTGTCATGGGTACAGTCATTTTTCATGAGTATTCACAGGTGGAAATGCAGACATTCAAATTTGAGATATTAAAAAAATAAACACATGTATAACATCCACAAGTACCAGGCAAAAATTATTAATGAATGCAACATAGAAAGTTTTATGTAACCATGACACAAGTGACTTCTTTAGCCAAAATCTTATAACATAAATCTATGGATGATCTCATATAGCTAAAGTACTAAGGCCAATGGGAAAACTTGTACTCAAATACCATCAACTTCCTTTCCTATTCATTTCCTTTTTATATGTTTTTAGTAGAGTCTACAGGGTCTCACTGCATAGGTCAGACTCACAGTGATCCTCCAAGCACTGGGATTACAGGTGCGTGCCACCACGCCCAGTCTCAATCACTATCTTAGTACACCCCAGGAGTGGGCTGGCACAGCATGCCAGGGATTGAACCCCAGTCCGTGTGCCTGCCTAAGCAGGTACTTTAGTCTGCTGAGCTATCTGGCTGGCCCATCCTATTCATTTCTAACAACTAACCTTCTTAACACAAAAGGCCCTTTCTATTTCCACTAGTTCTTTTCTAGAATATCAGGAAAAACTACAATCTGGACAATAATAACTCTTAGAACTGCCTTATTAGTAACAAAATTTCAATTATTAACAAGGAGTTATCTCATCTTGCCTTAAAAGTAAGTGTATTATGAATATTAGTTCTAAATCAATGCCTTAAGCCCAACAGCACTCCTTGCTTTCATTTATAACTACTCATCTCCACTATTTTGTGATTACCAAAAATAGCTTTTCCCCTCGGTTGAATTCGTGACATCTTTTTAATTTAATTTTTTTCTGCATCTACAGTGAGGCAGTCTTTACCCACATTCTGGCTCTCTCAACAGCCACTGTGTCCTCTCTGCCCAGGGCCATTGTCCTTCTGTCCCTCCCTCGGTGTCCTTCTCTACCTCCTCAGGCTCCTGTCAGGATGAAGGGATATACCACAGCACTTGGGCCAGTGACTGGCACAAAATCAGCCCCGTGTTACTGTTCTCCTCTGGAAATCTCAAGTGACTTAAGTGTGAGCACATTGTTACTCCGAAGGCAATAGCTGCTTTTGCTTTCTTTTCCCCTCACTATCCTTACTTTAAGACATTGGCTTCATTATTTTAAGTTGGGTGTATGTAAGATAAAAAGAACCCTAAAAATCACATTATGTAACTTCCCCATCTCTATATTAGGTTCATTTTTTTAGTACATGTTGTAGTACATGAAGTTTATATTCACTTGGGGAAGAAGGTGCATGTACACGCACAGCTTATTTCTTTTTTAACCCCCTTCCTACCATCTCCCTCCCTTTGCAGCTCAATCCCCTTTCCTAGTTTTCATCCTTATCATTACTGTTCTTAGCTCGCGTTTCTGGCATGCAGTGTTTGCACTCACTCTGGGTAGGTGACATCTGCACACGACATGCCTTACATCCTCTTATGTCCCCATCTGCTCTCCCTCTCGCTTCCCACAGGCTGCCCCTTCCCATTTACAAAATATCACCATCGTTGCCACTTCTTATTTAGCAGTCAACTGTATTTTTCATGAACCTCAGAGTTACTGAAATGCCCAATAAAACTAAACTTAGAGCTTGACCAATAGCTACAAATTCATTTTCTGTCCGTTCTATCCACTTTTTAAACAGCTTGGATTTCCAACCTATCCTGTATTGTTTGTTCATGGTGTGGGGAAAAAAAAAAGTCCTCATTGCTGTGCGGATTCCTCACCACGGAGGCTTTCCTCCCTCTTTCTCTGTGCCTTGCACAGCGCAGCAGTGGTTTTAGAGCATGTCTGCATAATTATTACATGGCAGATCCTAAAGCCATCTTTCTAAAAGGTGGGCCATGCACTCATAGTAGTGTCCTCCTTGTCCTTCCAACAATGAGCAGGGGCGGCTAGGATCTCACCTGGGACCGTGGAGCTAGAAGTACCCGAGATCCATGAAGCCCAGGTCTCAGGATGTCCCTCCTAATCATTCTCTTCACTTCCCCTAGTGCTGTTTTATCCAAGTACATCAATGGAAGCAAACAACTCAGCAATGGGCAGAGAATCAAAGCAACACCACAGAAACAGCACAATGATGTCTGCATAGGCAGCAAGAGGTTAACAAGTTCCAGCTCTGGGTTAAGTTCACAGTGAGGCCCTCTCCATGGTAGAAATAGTAGGGAAATGGATGAATTCCATATCTGTCCATGGGGAAACTGAAAAATAAATTGCTTTTGGATGACAGAAAAGAAAACCAAAAGAGCTGACCTCACTTGTTTTGTTTTGCTTTGCTTTGTTTAGATAATGAAGGGCTATTTTTAAATCCTCAGGAGCCTACCCCTGTTCCTTTGGAAGGGTTAGAAAAATCACTATTATTTAAGTATAGTAAGTGGTTTCCAGCTCTAACATGAAGTTTTCATATCTTCTTTACACAAAAATGAAGTTTGTGTGTCATTCTCATCTTGTCGCCTGGGCCCACAATGACAACAGATGGTCTCTGAGTTGTAGAGATCTCTTTGTGTTCTATATTAAACTGTTTTCCAATAGATTGGCATAGTGTAGGAGTGTGGCTCTTCATTAAAAAATCGTTCCTCAGGTTTTGTTCAAATTCTTCTGTAAAGTATGAGATTGTGGGCTCGGAGGGCTGACAGCCCAGCGCGCAAGCCCTGCCTGCACCACAGGGGATCACTTTCCATCTCGAATGGGCTGCGGGACCAGGCAGTGCACATGTGCATGCCTGATCGGCCTGGCTTATTCCCTTCTGTCCCATGAGATGACTGTCGAGTCAGTTTGCTCACTGTACTCAAGAGTAGTAGGAAAAACTTAAATTGCCATCAAAATGCTAACCACCAATTCACAGAGAACTCAAGTCCCGGTAGTGTGCTTAGTCACGGGCTTGGAATCCTGACACACACAACTGCAGAAGCACAACTGGACGATCAGAGCGCTCTGTTTTTCTTCCATCCCACTAGCAGAAAAGCAGCTCGGAAACCTCGTTTTCCTTCAGCTACACATTAAAGATCAAGAAACCAGAACAAAGCAAGAAAAGCCGTCTTCCAATAGCAGTATGAAAATAACATGAAGGGCACTTTTTTCAGCTATCCACAAAAGCCTCCTCATGAGGCCCAACCATCAAATCCGACCACGAGGAAAGCATGACTGAAGGCATTTACACGTTCTCATTTCAGCATAGCAAAGCTCCCCACTATTACCATAGTATGCCTACTAAAATCATTTACTCAAAAACAACAAAAAGAGTAGTTCACAGTGAAAAAATAAATATAACTATATAACTGCAGCTCAGTGACCAAGGTCAACATCAGTCATGCTAGTCATAGCTGCAACACTGCGAGGGAGCTTTGGCATCTAAACTCTAAGAACCTGTAATCACAGTCTAGACGCAGGAAACATCAGACATGCCAAGACTTGAGGGAAATCTCCACAAAACTTTCAAGGCCAGGAAAATCAAGGAGTTTGCAGCATTGTCAGTCTAAAAGACAGTAGGGAGACAAATAACTACATATAACTTATAAAAAATTAAATTCCTACAGGGGTCATGGATTTAGCTCAGAGGTGCAGCATCTGCATAGCAAGCGTGAGGTCCTGAGTTTGATTCCCAGGACCCACCCCCAAAACCTCACATGACATGTAAGTGTAATCTTATATGGTAGATCTTACCTTATCCTAGTAGAATCCTAGCCAAGTGCAAAATTTAGTTAGTAACAACATATTAGTATTCACTCGTTAATTAGAATATATGTAGTGTTCTTATATTAAGATACTAAGCTAGAAGAATGGCATGAAGTGCATAAGAGGAGCTGCCTACTAAATCCAAAACCAAATAATAATAATAATAATAATAAATCCAAAACCATTCTGAACCAAAGCTTTATTGAAAATAAAAGTCATTCCTTCTCTTTTGCTGATTTCTATGTATCAGAACAATTCAATTAACAAAATCTATCCTTTTGTTTCTTTTGTGTTTTACAGCAATACAGTCACTAGTGCCCAGGAAAAGCTTGTCATGGCAGCCGAGGCGCCCTCGGATGCCATCACGCACTGTGGGTCTATTCATACCGAATGCGTCCCCAGTGTGGGCATATAAGTTGCAATTGTGATTTTAATCATGTAATTTAATTACTTTTCAAGTGTCAAATACAACTGTGGAAAAGAATTTTATTTCTACCAAAGTAGAGTAAATGATTTGATAAAGCAAAGGGCTAGAACTATTTATGTGGACATACGTATTTTCTGGCTATCGAAGATCTGGAGGAATACATCACAGAGTATCAAGCAGGGTCAACACTCAGCTGATTTACACCCTTGGAGTTCTGCCCCACTGAACAGCACAACAATTACAAATCCCAGACTTTGGGTGTGGTTTCTGTCAGAACTCGAAATTCAGTCCAACCCTAGTCAAAGGATACACCATGGAGCAATGTCCAAGTACTGATGAATTCATATATTCAAGATTAATAAAATGTGTGCTGATTCTACCTGACTACTATTCTATTGAAGGTTATTTTTACTCTCTATCCTGCATTAATACTTTACAGTGGGCTCTTTTCCAATATTTCCTCATTTTTTTAAGTTCGGGTTTTTATTGTGCGCTGTTTCATAATGAATTCCTTGTGCGACTCTGTTGCCTTTTTCCCTGGTGGGCTGCAGACACACGGGCGATTGCCTAATTACACTGTGCAGTTTGCAAGAAGCAAATTCGCTAAAGTGGCTTCTTAGAGGAAGAGTGTAATGTGCCGCGTAAAAGCTGCAGAAAAACATCCCCAAGAACAAAAGAGCTAACAAACTATAGGTGTTTTAAATTCAATGTGTAAGGAAACAGCATCATTTCTGTAAAATTAAGTGACTCCACTTCCAAAGTACTCTAAATAGGAGTGGAGCTGGGAACTGAATAAATGTGATACGCTTCTCTCTTGGATTCTTGGTAATGTATTCTGCACCAGACGGATTACACTAGATGTGAATCTGTTTCTTACTTCGTGTTGAAGCAAGATTTCTAAGACACCCTTCACCTTCCCCACCAGAATCTATCTTTCTGAATGATGGTGACAAAGCTGTATCTTTCTACATGAGTAAAAACCCTCATGCTAATCAAAGTTGAATCTTACCAAGCTGTTAGAATTTTCTGCACAAAAAACCCTCCCAACGAGATGCTCTAAGGATATGACAAATGGAATGATATGGTTATTTACAAATTCAGCTGTTCACCAAAAATACCCATAAAAATTAGTGTAACTCATATTTCAATATGCTTTAGAGGAGTAAATTTTAAAATAGGACATTTATAAAAATATACTTGAGAAACAAATTTCAGCACATGAAAATGGATGCTAACTATCTCTTGGGAATATAAAACAGTACACAGAATCCAGAACCAATTCCTTAATCCTAGGGATTAAGGAATGTGTACAATTAAAGGTTAGTGGAATGCTTCCCAGTGTACCATTTAGTTAGACTACATATATTTTTACTATGAACATTCGACTGCCTGAAATGCAGCCTGGCAGGTAAGCCAGGGACCAAAAGGGAGCAAACTGAAGAATTACTGAGACCACTGAATTTCTACCTGTCCCCTGGGCATTTCCCACTGCTCCCAGTGCAGGTGACAAGCTGAGCAGAGTGGGAGATGCGGAGGAAGAACACTGCCGGGAGAAAGGGGACAGAGCAGAGCCTCAGCCTGGGACCACCCCCTTGTTTCATTCCCTTCTTTGCTTCCTACCAGCATCATCCTGGAGACCAAGATCACACCACAGACAGCGTAGCAGGATGCATTGAGCAGCACAGATCCACTGCCATAGGCCTGAGGATGGGTAGATTTGCACCATCTAGGATAATGGCAGACATGAGTACTCCACCCTGCTCTATTCTAGAGACATCAGAGAGAGAGAGAGAGAGAGAGAGAGAAACACATACACTACACACAAAGTTGAATCTTTAAAACATCACTGAGCTTATAGATTTATTCCATTTCTCCTGTGTCTAGAATTAAATTTTACTTAACTGATATTTTAAAGCTCAAGTGTTTTATCATTGAAAGAACAACTTTAGAATATACTTCTATTTCCTGCTAGTGTCTCACATAATTTCATATCTGCTGCACGAAGAAAAAACAAAACTCACATGCAAAAATTAGAATCAACAATATGCATAAATATGAAACACGATTGTTTCATAAATAAGCAAAAACTACCACTCTTCTCTTTAGAACCTGGCTCAGAACTCCTCACGCCCACCAACATTCTTATGGCTTCTTCAAATCATCCCTTTCTTCCACCTAAAATTACAGCATTAGCACACAAATTTTCTCCCTTCTTTTCCCATTACTTGTTCTCTGTGCTTCAATGACCTAATCCCCTACGGGTCATGTCCAAACAAAGGCGTTCGACACCTTATTGAACATCTGACTCTTCTCTCCCTAGACTTTACAGCCCTCTGAGTTCCCTGGATTACTCAATATTAACATGACCTTTTCAGTCACCAGGGATTACACCTTCTCTCTGATCTTCTCCAACCTTCTCTCCCTGAGTCCTCACCTTTAAGAAGTCACAAAGCGTGCCCCCTCTGCCTCCACAAGGATGCTAGTTTACAGCCACCCTGGATTCTGGATCCCATGATAACCCGAGTCTTACATGTGCATCTTCTGTTTTAATTGCTATAGCTCAGAAACTATAGCATCTGCTGCAAGAAATATGCACCATATATTGGAATGGATTTACCTGTTCCTACTGGCTTTCGTTGTTCGTCTTCCGTGATAGCCATGGCCACACATGAGAAGACAGTTTTAGAACTCCTTTGCTAATTGTTGATCCCTGACCTACTTTTTTCAATATTCATTTTTCCTTCCTGACACCAACGCACCTACCTTTAACACTATTTCAAATTGGTAATTACTGTAAAACAATCATCTTAAAGAAAACAAGTGGTTGTCTTTTTTCTTCTTCTTCTTCTTTTAGGCTTTCTCCAAAATAAAATGAAAAGTTGGCAAGCATTAGGTCATCACAATAAAATGTAAATAGTCACTTCAAATAGCTCAGGCCAAAACTTCTATGGAAATATTTTGTTTTATCCATCTAATTGACAAAATTGGCCATATTGCTAAAAATTTAATTTACCTCAGCTGTGCAGATATATCTATAATCAAAAGTGGCATTTTGGAACAGAGTAGCTCCTTATACATATTTATGGGAAGCTGACTTTTTAGAAAGTTTTTTATAAAATTTCACATAATGTATCTGATGTAGAATGACTAAGAAAAACATGAAAACATATTTCTGTTGATAGTTACTGTTTTTCTACATTGTGGGAAAAAAGTGCTACTTGACTATGTTGGAAGCATCAAAGAATAAAGCATCATAGGTAATTAGGGAAGAGATTAAATATAAATTAACAGAACAGGTGGTACCACTTAGCCTTCTAGTTACCCAGACACCATACCTGCACAGTTTAAGGAGGAGGAATACAATGTTAAGCTCACGACTTCAGTCCATTCTCAGCTGGCTGAAAGGTGGGAACATCGCGGTGGAAGGGCCTCGAGGAGCAAAGTTGCTTAGCTCATGGGGATCAGGATAGGACCAGGTAGGAATCGTATATGGTATAGTACCCGAGACTGCCTGGTGTGATGCAGCCAGACAAACCCAAGAGTGCATTCTACTGATGTTACAGGTGTTCCTTAATTCATATCAGGATTAATGGTCACTCACGTAGGTTACAATTAATGACAAAGGAGAAACCCAGAGGCTTTGAACTCCTTTCCTCCACTCCGTCCTCTCATGATGCCCCACCAGCCCTTCTTCTACTGACTTTGTAGTGCAATTGATTCCACTTCCATTCCCACACTGAGGGACACAGGAGGGACGAGTCACACCACTTCACTGGCACTGTTCTCTGGAAACCTGTGACTTCCAACCTCCAGTGGGCCTTCAAGGCTGCAAAGCAATCTTAAAATTCCTGGAGATTGCTGTAGACCTTTCTTCTCAAAACTCCACCCCTCAGCTAATGGCTTTGCTTCCGATGTTGCTGAGAAAAAATAAACTATCAGGTGAATACTGCACATCCCCACCACCATATCTCACAATGATTGCTTTCTTGTCAGATCAAGGAAAATATTTACAGATTTTTAAATATTGTGTCAGCATTTTACATTGTTTACTGTGGGGACTGGACTAGAGAGCCCCATTTGCCATGGTAGGGATACATTCATGGGCTCTGTCTCTCTTCAGCTCACTTGATATGTCTGTAGTACACATTATTGCATTGGACATGTCTGTGACACTTCTTGCAGGAGTCTCTTCTCCTATCACAGGCACTAATTCTTGTGAGGACAGGAATACTGCCTCAGTCTCCCCACCCAAGGTATCTCCAGATCTCTCCTCAAATACCTGCACCACAAGAACCAACGCACCAATGCCCCCTGTTCTCCAACTACACTGATTTCCCAAGTGAAGCTGTAAACTCAACTAGGAAGAATTCTCAGATTTAATTTACCAGCCCATTTAAACCACCTTTCTCAGAATCCAGACCAAAACTCCAACTGTCTACTCACCATCTCCCCCTTGAGTCTCTAAAAAGCTCTCCAAATTAGCAAGCCTTACACCAGAGTCCAGATAGCATCCCGCAATTTTCTTCAACTCAGCAAGTGACACTTCCAGCTTTCCAAGGGTTCAGACAGAACTATGGCATTATCTTTGATTTCTGCTAACTCTGCTTCCAACATATGTCCAAGATCTGCCCTTGTTTCTGTTACCGCCACCAAAACAACCCTAATTCAGGCATCCATGCTTTTGTTCCAGGAATACTTCAGAAGTATTACCTTGTAACTCAAGCCCTGGACACCTATTCCAACGCAGTTCCATAGTGACCCTTATAAAGTACAAGTCCGCTCATGTCATCCCTTTGCTCAGAATCCTCCAATATCTTCCCATCCCTTAAGAGTTAAAAACAAAATCCTAAATGAAATGATCACTCACTGCCTCCAAGACATCATCTCTACATCCTCCCTTCCTCACCCTGCTCCTTCCCAAGTAGACACCGTGCTGCTCAGCAGTGACCCAAGCCTGCTCCACTCCTAGGGTCTTTGCAATTTACTGTCCTCTTCACCTAGGCCTTCTTCCCAAACACTGTATAAACTCTTTCCTTCACTCCCTGCAGTCCTCTGAACAACTATCACAGTGGATTCTTCTTATGGTTTATAGTCAGATGGCCCCTGAGGGTCCCATGTGCTCATAGATAAAACTTTTGGAAAGTTATTGAATTATCAGGGCTTACAACCAAGTTGCTACTAGGACGCAGGGTCTGGTCCAAAGAGCTGACGCACTGGGGCATGGCTTAGGATGCATCCTCTGTCCGGGATGCCTCTCTTTGCTGGCTGGCCATCACCAGGTGAGCATGTCCCCTCTGCCATGCCAAGTCTGCCCTGGAGCCAGCTGACCAGCAAGTATAAACACAAGCCAAAATAAACTTCACTTCCTTAAAGTTGTGAGTGTCATATATTGGTGTGTCAGAGACAAGAATACTGGCTGAGACAGTGCCCTAAATAAAAGGACCACCCTATGTGAAATAGTACGCAGTACCCAACCGGGCCAGAAAGTCTACCTTTCTGTTTTGTTTTCTTTATAGATCTTACAACCACTTTATAGCTTTTACATTTCTGCCCTCACTCTGTGACTACAAGCATCACACTGTGAGGAGCAGGATTCGGACTGCTGCCTTTTTCCCTTCTGTTTCCCAGATCACAATACTGTACCTGAAACAGAAGAGGAAATCGATCAATGTTTGTTGAATGTAAAGCATTTGAAATTATGAAAAGGACGTTTAGATGATGAGCAAGAGCAAACAGGTGCAGCGAACTCAGTGCCAATCACAGGAGATCCTCCGAAAGGTGGGCTGCGGTACCCGGCTGTCTTCCTTAGCGCCAAAGTGTACCTGGATAAGTAATGCTGAATCAGCACACACAGACAATCGGATTTAGGTTTGCTTCCCCTTGCTGAGAGACCTATGTGAGGTGAGTCTCATAAAGCTGGCAGGACATAGGGTTAACAATCCTGAGAGTAGTAGGGCTGGATTCAGAACCAGAGCAGGAATCTGGGTCAGGAAGACAGGTCCAGAAGAGAGCAGGTGTTGAACCAAGCAGGATCGCAGGCAGATGCCTCCTTTGAGCAAGGGAACTCAGGGGTTAGGCAAGAAGGAAGCTCCTAGGCAATGGGCACAGGGAAGAGAGCAAGACATGCATCTTGCTGTCTATCCTCAGAGATCATATTTAATCTAATGGGCTTCTCTGGCTTTTGCATGTGACGACAGAAAACATGCTTCAGTGGAGGTTTGACAAACATTCTAATTTGAACCTTAGTATCAACAAACAACAAGTAGCTTTGAGGGCTACGTGGTGCATATGCTTCTGCTGGTCAATGTCAGGTGCAGGCAGCCCTCCTTGCAGAAGGTTGCCAGTGATGTGCCTTCAGCTAAGCATGCCTATTAAAGTGCTCTCCCCTACCAATGTGAACAGGGAGGCATGCGTGCCTGTAATCTCTGCTTCCTGGGAGGCTGAGGCAGGAGGATTGCTAATTCAAGCTCACCCTTGGCAACTTAACTTAGGAAGAACCTATCTCAAAAATTTTTTTTTAAAAAAAAGAAGAGCTAGGGATGTATCTCAGTTTGGAAGTCTGAGATTCAATCCCTAATATCAACAATAGAGCAATAACAACAAAAACTCAGCTATAGGTGGAACTTGTAGCTGATGTGAGACAACAGAGGCCACTGTAGTCATTTCCTTATACTTCCATCCTTGTCCCTGGAGGAAGCTAGTGCTGTCACAGCTCCTCCAGGGAGCCCTGAGGGAAGGTCTCTTGCCCATGGCCACATCAGCTTGCTGTGCATGTACAAGAGCCATCTTGCAGGAGGATCCTCTAGCCTTGCGTATCCAACAATTAAAGCCACCTTCAGCCACTGTTCACTCCAACTGCATCCCCAGAAAAGGCCTTGGGACAGGATTGAGTAGCTAAGCCCCTCTCTCCTGAGCTGCTGACCCACAGATACTGTGTGCAAGGATGTGTTTATTCTTGTTTAAAACACTGAGTTTTACAGTCCCTTATGCCAAGAAGATAACTAAAGCAATGTGTATGTGAAATCTACTTGAAAGAAAAGTGAACCTAAAAATAGAGCATGATCTTATAACAAGGAAGCTTGTGTAAAACTTCATCTTAGCCCTGAAAACATATTTGGCATAGAAGGCAGATAAAAAGCTTAGAGTTTTGATTATAGATTTTTTTCAAAGACAGTTGGCTTTTTCTGACCTTCCATAAAGCTAAAATATTAGTATTTCAATATGTTTGTGAGACCGCACAAATAACCTAAACTGTAGAAAATAGAACTCCAAAGACTTTGAACTTTAAACTATGAAAAACATTCAAAAGTATAATTTTCTGCTGTTAATGCAATAGGCTTGGTTTGAAATATAATAATGCCAACAAAGTATGGACTGTCTAGGACAGAAGCAGACAGAGAACATAGCAGATGAAAGACATAGCCAAGCCATGACCATGAAAGAAAATAAGAGGATCAGAATCAAGACAGAAATATTTACTTAGTATTGAAAGCCCAACATTATTATTAGATTTGTACAGTACTTGGCTATGTGAATGTAAGTTTGCTTTAGGAAGTCAATTAGAAACCTGAGCATAACCCTTCCGTACATGAGTTCTCTTGTTCTCAAGTAATCCTTTTCTTTCCTTTCCTGGCTTATGATGTCCTCCTCAAAGTGGGATGAAAGGTGGAGGTCTGAACCAGCTGAACCCAAATCGTCAATTATAATCAGTAGTCAGATTTTCAAATAACGATGTAAAATAATGTGTGCTCAGTTTACAGATTCACCAAATAGTGTCAATATTTACTCTAGTCTTCATACAGCACACATTACAGGCAAGGCAGGTTATAAATCTAAAATTGAAGAAAGGAGACCTGAATACAATACCTGGCTTCTCTTTTTGAAGCTCTAGAGATGTGTTTAGGAGACAAAACTTAAATAACTTCAGCGGCCTGCCCTGCCCTCAAATAAAGCATTTAACATACATTTCCTCCCGAGGAATGTACGACTCGGCTTGCCAGAGATGTATAGCTTGGCTACTTCCCTGGAAATTAGGGTGTAAACCCCTCAGGAACTGGAACTGTATCTATTTATGGCCCTGCCTCTAGCTACAAGTGTTAGGTCCTGTGTCTGACCAACAGATCCCCGTTGAGTGACCAACTAGACCAATACTCATTTTCCAACCGAACACAACAAGCACACACTGCATGCTTATCTTTCATCAAGTCCTGCAGTGTGGTTTAGGAAACCGCCAGGGCTGATGGTGCACGCACCTGTAATCCTGGCACTCTGGAAGGCTGAGGCAGGAGCATCACAAATTCAAGCCCAGCCTGGGCAACATAGTAATTGAGTCAGACCTTGTCTCAAAATTTAAAACATTAACGAAAAAATTAAAAAGAGCTGGGGATGGGCTGGTGAGATGGCTCAGTGGTCTAAAGCATCTACTTGGAACAAGCTTGGCAAAGCACA
>NDGM011018176.1:0-14350 GCA_002564305.1 Octomys mimax | reverse complement strand
AAAAAAAAAAAAAAAGAAAGAAAAGTTTTAGATCATATAAACTTTCATTTATTTAGAGTTCATACATAGTACTATAAACATGAACATAATATGTACTATATCACATAAGTACATGTAATAGTATGTTGTAAGTGTACATGCATAGCATATATAGATATAATTCACTATATATATATATATAGAGAGAGAGAGAGAGAGAGTGGAAGTAACAAAATATTTTTATTTTGATATTACATACCAGCTCTTAAATATTTTAGCTATAAATATAATTATAAATCTAACTGATGAGGTAGCTATATAAAATAAAATAAAATGAGATATAACGATCTCATGCCACTCACAAGTATGAGACTTTTAATATCATGGTGACAAACTATAATACTTCCCTCCATACAATTAGTATAAGCCTATCATGGTAAATCTACTGCCTTACCAATCACTGATTAAGGAACAGGCATATAGCCCAGTTCTTCACAATGTAAAATCATATAAGCCTCTTGGAGATGCAGGGAAAAGTATTCAGCAAGTAAAGCAAAAGTCACAAACACACAGCTGCTTTTCTGGTGCTATTAGAGTTCACTGGCTGAAGCAGCTGAGCTCCTGAAGCTACCAGACTGAGGCCAAAACCAGAACACTGAGGAGGGAATAGAACAGAAGTGCTCAAGAAGCCAGGGTCATCGCCAATGTATCATGAACTGTGTTTGTGGGAATCACAGTTTCCTTCTCCATTGTTTGTGTCAGGGTTTTCTACTCCCTGGCTCCAAGGATCTAAGTTGCTCTGGGATCTCATCCCTAGACTCCCATGGAAAGCTAGTTAGCCATCCCTCTGGGGACTACACCTCCTAGACCTCACCTCCACTTTTTCTCTTTTTCTGCACATTGATCCTCTTTCCTCTCACCTTGTAGCGACTTTGCTTAATCATAGCCTCTACATGATTGGATGTTTCCTATGTCTTCCTGAAGTTGTTGCCGCTTAAAAAAGGAAGCAGCTCCATATTGTGACATAGAGGAGGAAGGGGCAGGTCACCATTCTGCTGTGACTTGAGTGGGGAATGTTCATCATACACGTAGACAACTTACTGTGGATACAACTATCACCCCACTGCTCACCTCCTCTGCTTGATGTAACTAAAACAAATCTCTCTGTTTCTCAGGCTGTAATTTCCTTGGCTAAAGCTGTCTCACAACCCCTTAGCTCACAGGGATATGAGTGGGGAAATGGGGCACCATGAAAAAGGGAAAGAAAAATCTACCTCTTCTCCATTTCTTAAAAATATGACTAAGCCAACCTAATCACAAAAAGAAAACACGACACAATTTTTATCCAGAAACTATTAAGACAAAATTAACCACATTTATTATTGGTTTTCTGGGGGCTGGTGGTACAGTACAGCAGAAGGGCACATGCCTAGCAAGCATAAGGTCCTCAGTTTAATTCCTGATCCCCCCCAAAAAATTTATTTGTTATAATGTTTTATCTGGCATCAATTATTCCAAGAGTTATACATTCTAAAATGAGACTCTTGCTCTCTCCAAGATCTCCAGGTGCATAGACAGAGTAGAACCTAAAACAGTGTGTTCAAGAGCCACCTGGAGATTTTTAATGACATGTTCAGCAAATGTTTTTGGTATTGTTAAAGTACCATTTGAATTTTAACATCTTCAGGGATTTGTTGATACTGCCATGACTAGAGCAATTTCTACTGAAGTTGTGACAATTCAACACAATTGACATGAAAGGGCAATTAACAAAGAAGTACCCCAATTTATTCGTGGGGAGTTTGTGAGTGGGGATAATCAATTTAACAGGGCCAATGAAAAGTATGAACTTTGGAATTCACTAGACATAGTATATTCAAAGAAGACATCATAACCATGACCCCATCTAAGCAACATATCTCTTGTTGATCCCAGTAGGATAACATCAAGGAGTGTTCTGGTTGGAAGGATAAAAATGCTCAGGTATCTTTCCAAATAATGACAAAAAATATTAGCAGTGGAAAATCATTGCCTGCTCTGCTGATAATACTTAAGGAAATCCACTAAGATCAAGATGGAACACCTCTGTCTACACAAACAATAAAATTCAGGTCACTGTAGTCTCAGTAGTGACATATTAGTTTTTTAAATACTGAAAATCATAGATATAAACATGATAATCTACAATATACATGCAATTTTCCCAACTGCTAAGTTTTCTTATTCCTCTATACTTCCTCTGTATTGCCAATCTCTGGAAGTAGGAAAAGGGGCCTATCCTAAAGATAACATTTGTGGGATACTGTGTAAGCACACAGGTATCATTCCTGGGTAAGCTTTCTCTCAACTGTAGCCATGGGAAGGAAGTACAAATGCAGAGTCACAAAGAAGGCAAGTATATAACCAAATCCTCAGACTCTGAGGGCTACAGTAACCAAGTCATGGACCCCTACCTTTCCTTATCAGGACACACACCAGGATATCTTAATTCAGTGAGACTTAGAGGGGTCAGCCAGATAGCTCAGCGGACCAAAGTGCCTGCTTAGGCAAAGCACAGCGGCTGGGGTTCAATCCCTGCATGCAGTGCCAGCCCTGCCCCCTGGGGTGTGCTGAGACAGCAATTGAGACTGGGCGTGGTGGCCCACGCCTGTAATCCCAGCACTTGGGAGAATGAAAACAGAAGAATTGCTATGGGTCTGATCTACATAGTGAGACTCTGCAGACCCTGTACTAAATATATATTTTAAAATGAAAGAGAGAGAATTAGATTTGCCCATAAAGAGATATTCCCTGGATTATAACTTAAAGTTGAGCTGGTTGTAGATTAGGCAATAGAAAAAGTCCAGTTCCCCAAAATTTACCCAAGAGAACTGTTTCCTTATATCATATTTAGGAGGGCCTCTAGAAATATTAACAGGATATGTGAATATTTTTAAACAAAAATGACATTTTTAAAAAGATTTCAGTCACCAGTTTCCTCCCAATGACTTATAATAAAAATAAGACAAGGAAAGTTTCTCTTTCTCCCCAAATACAGCTTTCATGCAGCAGCTCCATCCTTTGAGAGCTGTGCGTTCTTTGATCTTCTTAAATGGGTAAGATTTTGAAAACAGTTGGAGGTAACAAAGCCACTGCAAGAACAACTCCTCAAGAGAAGGGTGAAAATAAGGACAGAGTTGGCAGGCCCCGGTGATCAGAAATCTCATCAGAAACCTAGCAGCGGGGAAAAGTGATGCTGATAAATCAATCAAGGGGAAAGAAGACTTACACTTACTAGGCCACAGTCAGAATATTTTTCCTCCTACTTCAGAAGCTCTTGAAAGGACAGCCTCTCAAAGCAGACAGAGGCAGAAATCAGGCTTGATGAGCGTAACCTGTGTGTCTTGGTTCATAAACCCTCACAAGCTCTTCACTCTATCCCTGCTAAATTTTCTACAGTGCAAATCGCAGGATTCAGGACACAGAGATTGTCTCCAGAGACAGTGGCCTGTACTGTTTAGGATAACACTGGCTTTCATAACAAATCTAAAAATTAATAATAGTAGCATAATAAAAATTTACTCCTTATTCATGAAACAGTTATTGGCAGAGAATCAGTTGTTCCACATGGGTATGGAAGGAACCACTTGATCACAGATCTTCAACACATGACTTCCAAGATCACCTTGAAAGTCATCTCTACTCCATGTAGTTGGACAGGGAGTTCCATCATGAAGGAACTGATTAGATTTTATAAGCCAAAGTTGGAAGAGGTGTGCATGACTCACCTCCCTGTACACTGGCTTGAACTTAGTCACATGATGACACTGAACATTGGGGAAGGTTGAAAAATAGAGTTGACCTGATCTTAAGGCAAACTATTTTCATAGAGTCCATGTCCTTGTGAAAACACTAAACTAGGGGTGATTATCAGCCTGAAAATTTTTAGTACTCTTCTCAAATTGTTGTGGTGCCCATAAGAGGAAAACAAAGCTCTACATAGATTCCTAAGAATCCAGTTTCATTATAATGGTGTAGAAAGAGGAAACTATGAAGGTTTATTTCTTTGGGCCCTGACATCATCCAGCCTATGATTTCTTAGTCAATCAGCAATTGCCTTCAGAGTTCAAGTTTCTTTCTGGAAAAAAGATAATAAAAATAATATAAAATACCAAAACTGCTTTTTAATAAAGAATGGAAGTATACAGCAGAATATATATTCTGAACTCTAACAATAATGAAAAATAAAAAAGTAAGCACAAGACATTGATTTGTTCAAATCTAATATTTATCTATGAAAGCAAGCACCATAAACCTGATGTTGATTTGACATAATGGAAAGTAAAGAGGCGAGGCAATATTTTCTATCCTCTGAGACCATGGAGAATTTTCTTTCTTTTTCCTTTCAATATGAGCATGCTAGATTTAGAAAGGTCTTGATTTTGAATAACAGAATACATTTCCTGAACTATCATCCATGTGCCTTCAGGCTTCTCATGTATAAAAAATTAAGAGAGTAATTAAGGGAGTAAAAATTAAGACAAATAAGATATTATAAAGAATGCAATCCAATGTCAATACTATTATAGCTCAAAAGATGTTGGAATTAGTGATAGACCCAGGGAAGCTTAAGTAACCATAAGATTACACCTTCTTTCAAATTGGACAATCTGGAAATGTGGGATAAAATAATTCTTCCTAAATTTTAAGTGACAAAGAGCAGATATGGTATAATAATGAAAAATTCTTTCCTGGGCCCTCCTTCAACCGACAAATTTCCTGTGGCCACTGAAAGTAACTCCTGCAGAAGCTTCTGTGACCCTACTAGACTAGGTAACTGTTCCTGAACTGTGATTCCACAGCCCATCCACCAACCTGTGTCTGTCACTGCCATTATATTCACTAAGGGGGTGCTCGTAACTGTTCGCTCACCTTGGCTTTATTTACATCCTTGTGAGCCTGACAAACATTTGACACTTAGTAGACCATTATGAAGAAATGAATAAGCAGCAATACCTCAGGGATCCCTGGACAGTTGTCAGGAAGATGTTTGTGCTCTGCGAAGCGTTACAAATCTCAGGGTAAGAGGGAAGCAGCGCTCACACCTACTAACTCCAGCTCCTTCCAAACCAGTCATTAAAGTCTCCATCAGAAGGCTATTAGCCAAGACTTTGACAGCTTCCTCCAAGAAATTATGGAAAGCACTGGCGGCTACACTGAGATAAGCGAGGATAAGAAGGCCACTGTGCCTTTTCATTGACACTATTGAAAAAGGATTTAGTTCAATGAACATTTATGTGTATATATGGCAGTCAATTTTTTCCTTTTTCACTCGATACTGAAATAGGGTTATTTTCTTAATAGCTGGTGGTAACTTACAATCTAAAGTAGCTCTTTAAATTGAGCTCACATGGTAATAGTTTACATTGGAGCAATTGAAGCAATTGGAAAAATTACTGGATGAGGAACATGAGGAGGAAAGCACTGGCCAGACAAGCTGTTGGATTTGTTTTCATCTTCTTTCTGAGATTATTTATCATTAAAGCACAGTATCGTTCTTTTCGGACCTGAAAAATTCCAACAATGACTAACAAATCACACAGTAAAACAGCAATAAGCTTAACAATTACTCCAAACTAGAAGATGTATTTCTTATGGGAAATGCGATGTGAGTTACTGAGGTTTTTAAATTCACCTCAGGTTGCTCCTGGGCCATACTGCCAGCAACAGGAAAATTTCCAGCTATTTGGTATTCTCTCCCAAGTGAGCTAGGCATCATTATTACAAGATCACTGTTGTTATTTAACATTCAGTGAGTATCCATCGGGGTTAGGTACTGTTCTGATTCCATTAAAGTCACTCTCATCTTCAACCTGTTTGCATCCCAGAATGAAAAAAAGGAAGAAACACAGGAAATGAAATAGCTTAGAAATACGCTGTGATACCTGACATGGCTTCACACTTGGGGCAGGCTTGGCAACTTCCATAAAGAGGGAAATTTCCCCTTCAAAAGACAAGTGACTTTAACACTCAGACCATTTCATAGGTGAATGCTAGAGGCTAGACGATAAGGCCATCCTCGCCCCAGAGCTATTGCAGGTCAGCAAGAGTGTGGGATCCTGTATCAGTTTCATTCGAGGAGGATCACCTTTGCTACTTTTTTGTTTTTGTTCTGACACATTAATGACTGGTTAGGCTGAGTGTTTTGTCAATGCAGGTGGCAAATAAGGCCATCTAAAGGAAAATGAAACAGTAGATAGATAGGACTGTAGGATTAAGCAGAGGAAGAAAAACAGGGTGTCTTGCTATAGGGTCACACACCTATTTAGTAACAAAAGATATCTGAAAGCAAAATGTGTAAACATCTACTCCACTCCCCAACATCCAGTTTCTAACGTGCTGCTATTACATAACTGCCACTACACGTGTGCATGCACGCACAGGCACACAGAACAGGAAGAATTTTTAGAAAGACATAGAAAGTAGCAAGGAAGAAAGGGAAAATGAAAAATATTTATACACAAGATAGTTAAGACAGTTACACAGCTAGTTTCTCTTAGTTCATTGAAAGAACTAAGAAAGATTTGTACTAATATTGTTTGAACAAGACATCATGCTTATATCTTGTACTCTGAATAACATCTCCAAAGAGAATACTGCATGATGTATTAATTACTGCAAGTCTCCTACTGACCTGTTTTGGAACTGCTTGCTGTTATTTTTATTTCTTTTTCTCTTGAAAAGAAAAGAAAGTAGCAATCTAAGTTTCTGTGCATTTGTATTTCTTGTCTTTGTGGATCTTTCAGGATGGTAGACTCATGTTTTGTGTGCTAAAGTGCTTCAGGAAAGTGAATTCAGTCCATCCTAAGAGTAAAACACTGGCCTAGACCCAGATGATTGTGTTCAGACTATCATTAAAAACCCAGAGTAGTCTGAAGTGAAGGCGTTTAGGGAGAAAGGGATTTTTTCAGAAAGCTTGTTCCATTGAGATATAAAGAATTGGGAAAATGATGAATGAATATACAGGAGCAACACTGGAGCGAGGAAGGCAGTGGGCTTCTCATTAGATAAAGTTCTGCCATACAATGCTCTATTCAGAGGGAGATAGCCGGTTCTGGGCTCTGGCATTCCTTTTGGTACCTAGATGTTAGCCAAGGTCTCTTTAGTTTTGAAAATCAAATAAAATTGAAAAGCATTGGCTTGTTTCAATGTTACATGCTATGGGAAATCCATGCCCCCCTCAAGGATGTATGAATTCCCTTGCAGCTTGTGTTCACAGTCACATGAGTCCACACAGGCTGGCAATTCTACCTCTCTCTCTCACTGGATTCACTTTTCTTTCCAGCTCTTTCTTTCTGTCTGCTACTAACCCAGGGCTATAACACCCTGATTTCTCCAAAGCACCATTCACATATTCAGAGTTGCATTATTTTACTGATTCTTCAAAGAAAAAGCCGGTTATTATCACATGGCATCAAAGTACAAATGATTGGATGAACCTACTAGCTAAACAACACCATGCTTACACTGTGCCCCCACAGTACCCACTGCACACACCAGGCGTGCATAGCTGCCAAGGGCTTTCCTCCTTGAGCCCAGTAGACTCTTTTGGCGCTCCTCTCCTTCCTAAGTCTTCTTACACATTTCCATCTCAAAAGCTACTTTTTTAACCTTATATTTTGTATACAAAACACACTCATTTGATATATACTTTCGGTGAGTTTAGACATATGCTCACACCCATAATACCATCTCCACAATCAAAGTACTAAGCCTAACTATCCCTATCAATACTGTATTTTTGTTCCTATATTTCTAAGAATATTTCACATGAGAACTATGCTCTTGACATATTTTAAAGTACACAACGTCTTATTTTTACAGATAAGCACCACATTGCACAGTAGACCTTTAAAACTAATTCATCATTCATAACTGAAACTTTATATTTCAGTATTCCTTTTCATTTTTAGCACAGGGAAGTTAACTACCTACAGCTTTATCCTTAGCACATCAGGGGACCCACTGGGACATCATCTTCAACAATTCCTAAAGCAATAAATTTTTCTCTCAATCATATGATCCCCAAGCCCCAATTACTACCTTCATTCAAATTTTCATTACTCCATGCCTTAGCAGGATTCTTCCCCGCTTCTAGTCTCTTTTGGTTTTAATTTAGTCTGGTGCTAGCAGATGCATCTTCTAAAAGCTCGCTTCCATGAAGTCACATGCACCTCCCCCCTCAGACGCCTTCCATAGCTCCTCACTGCCACTCACATTTGCCAACACGTTTTCAGACTTGATTTTTTTCAAAGAAAAATCTTGAAAAACATGAAAATGTATCTCAAGACATCACCCAAAGAGAATGCTGATCAAAAAATAAATCTACAATTAATAGACCATTGAACAAGAGCTGTTCAGTGCACATAGGTCAAGAAATCCGGTTATGTTTGCCACGCATAATAGTAATTAACACAAGATATCTGTGGTGTTCCACATGCTTCATAGATATAGCCTAATTAATTACACAGATAAAAATATTACAAGTCTTTCTTTTGATATCAGTGGGTTCATTAAATTTCCCATTTGGTTAGTACAGTAATTTCCTGGACTCCTGAGTTTCTGAGTAGGGTGGAAGGAAAGAAAAGAGCAGCAGAAATGTCAAGCTAGAGTTAGTTTTACCCCTTTCCCTTTCCTGAGAATCTTAGAAAAATGTCGACAGGGGTCCCTCAGACTACAGTCACTGCTCCTGGAAAAGGGGGTTTGTGAAGATTGGTGCAGCTTCAGCCTCCTTGGGTGTGGACACATCTTGTACACCAGCGCTATCCCTAACTGCAAGAGGGAAGATCTTCCCTTGAGGTATTTTTTTTAATACCTGGAATAGAACTCAGGACCTTGCCCTTGCACTTATGCCACTGAACCATCTCCCCTAAAAATGCAAAATATTTCTGAAGTCCGTCTACATACTGTGGTTATCAAATAACTCTCCCATAAAAGAAAGTGCTACAAAACTCTGATAGGCCACTACCTCATTCTACTCCTTTGCTTTTCTAGATTTTCATTCCTATCCAAGCACAGACCTTGGCAAGAACTTTAGCATTGTTCTGTGAGAGAATTCAGGAACCACTGGTCAAGACTCCCAGTTTGGAACATCTGTTGTTACTTGTGAGATTTGAAATTCTGGCTACTTGGTAGCTGGGCTGGTAGAAGCTAATCTTGGTACTTGACTAGAATTGACATACTAAAAGTTCCTAAAGAAAATCGTTGGAGACTGTAATAGTTGATACGTTGTATCAACTTGGCTGGATGACTCTGTGACTCAGTTGCGGCTAGTGCGGGTCCCTCCCTGGGGTACAATTGGTTCTGCCCCCAGAGTGACTCAGCACAAAGGGATCATATAAAGGGGCTGAGGAAGAAGGACAAAGTCGGAGGAACTTCAGTCTTCGCATTTGGCTTGGACTTCATCACCGGGCTTGCAGTGCAGACTCTTCAGCCTCTGGCTTGGATCCTTTGCCTTCCATCGCAGACTCTTCAGTCTTCCACCTCAGACTCCTCAGTCTTCCCTCGCAGACCCATCAGCTGATGAATAGAGGCTTGCACGGAGCACAGCAGTGAGCTTCAGACCTTGGGACTGAACTCCTCAGTCTGGGGTGAGCAGACGCCCTCTGCACACTCCTCCACCTGACTCTGCGGCTGACTGTCGTAAGCCAACCTTGTAATTCCTTATACATTGTATATCTTGTGTTAATATCTGTTCCTTATATGATATCTGCTCCTCTAAGTAAAACTCTGACCAATACAGAGACAATCCCTGATATTACTGCCTAATTACTAAGTAATATAACAAGGGTTAGACAATTGTATTGCAGGTGAAAACATCAATTAAATTCAGTGGAATTACAACTCCAATATTTATGCAACCTTAAGAGGCAAATGGGTTTGTGGAAAGCTTTTAACTCTGTAGCCAATTGTGATTGGGTTCAAATCATAAGTCTTCCAAATGAAAGGAACAAACAAGTTTGGCACCTAGTAACTCTGAATTAGGAGTATTTCTTTAGCGCTACTCACTCAGTGACCTTTACTACTGTTATAATCAGGACAATAATCATAGCATCTGATCTCCTGTGGTGGAACAAAATAAAACAAGTATTTTGGCTATGAGTATTAAGAATTGGTCTTAATTTTTATCCGCTGGAACACAGGACGGTTTCTACAAGATCTTCTAAGCTCCAAAATTTTTAAATCTACCTTAATAGTTCTCACAATGTCACTCATCCCCAATACACTTTCCATGTTGTTCTTTGGTGTTCAAAGAACAATCAAAAATAGATTCTTGGACATGCTTTCTAAACTCCTTTCCTATTCTAGAAAGAAAAAAAAAAAAGTTTTTACCATTCTTCTTGTACTCTTGATTATAAGAGGACACCACTAGGTTCAAAGTCTATTTGTGGACTAACAATAAAGGAGCGATGTTAAGGAACTTGATTAGTGATGAAAGTAACAACTCTTAGAGAAATACTGAAGTGGAAGCAAAGTTGTAGGCTTTCTTCCCCTTCTGAGTCCACTGAGAGTTACAGTAATATCAGACATCTGTTATAGAATGGACACTAGTCCTCAACAACACATCAGCTTTGTGAGACAAGACTTTATTCTACAACTGAGGAAACTCAAGTCCAGAATAACCTGAGTACAAAACAGAGCTGAAGAGCTTTCAGCACAGCCAGTGGACTGTGGGGAAATAGTAGTCATTGCCCTACTCCTCCGTCCTTCAGGGGAAGCTATGTATCATTAGAGAGGACTTCCTTACTTAGAGCAGCTGTGGTCTGCGTGCTGGGCATTAATTGTATATGGAAATAAGGGGATGAAGTCATAACCCCAGATAAAGTCAAGAGCTATTCAGAAGAGGTCTTTATCTACCTTGGAGCCCTGAGCTTTCTGAGAAAGATGCATCACCAAAGGAGCCTGTGGCAGAAATAACGCATGCCCTGTTTGTCCGGAATCTCCTGCTACTTGGTGGGACTCTGTGATTCACTCCCATGTGGGCAGAAGTGAAGTGCCATACCTTAGGCCTGACCCTAAGACTCATCTCCCAATCCCACCCATTCTCCATCATTGTCTGCAAGCTAGGGACAGCAAGTCCAGGGCCATTTCCAAAGCCCCAGGGGATAGAAGAGCACTGGGCTCCTGACAGAGTGCATAGAGCAGAACCTCAGCCTCCTCCCTTTCCACTGGTCTGTGACATAAATGAAGACAATCCTCTCTGTGCTATGCACAGGAGAGGAGAAGGGGGATTGCATGTTATTGTACCCAGCACGTCCTAGCTCAGACCATTACTCTTAGTGATTTCACCATTTACGCAGGGGTTTTGGCCTCCCTGGTCTTTCTTCTCACCCCTCCAGTGAACTCTTCCTGTCTTTCCACTGCTCATTAGCACTTCTACTTCAGCCTGCACTGAGAAAATTAAGGAAGATGAAATTTAAATCAGCTATTTTTTTCTTGTTAGCAGCTCCGGGTTTGCAACAAAGCAAAAAAAAATAAAAAATAAAAGTTCAATGGAGTCAGACAGGAGGTTAAAATTACTACTGAAAATGAGGCTTAAAAATTATTTGTGGATTTCAATTTTCTGCACTCTTGTTCCGCTAATTAATCAATAATTGTGTCTGTTGCCAAGAAGCACAGTGTGGAGGGCCACACCTGCCTGCAAACTTTTCTGTTTTCTTTTTGGGCAGTATGAGTTCACATCTTTCATAAAACCTCTGGAGGATGAATGCTGGCAGTCCTCAGTGATAGACAGGTGTCACCACATATCACTTCTGCTTCTGCTTCAAAGCAAAAAAGTCATACAATGGGATCAAGCCAGCAATCATCTGGTCCTACTCAGTTATCTTGCACAAGAGTAAATCAAAGCCCCAGAGATGGAAACTAATTTTACCACAGCCACACAGATACCTCTTGCCTCCCAAGTAAGATGTCAAAAATACATACTTGAAAAAACACAGGAGAGGTGTGAAAATAAAATTTAATGTGTATTAAAAGACTAGCAAAGAATACACTAAAATATCAGACAGCATCTGCAGAAGAGTTAGGTATCCCTGAAAATGGTATTGTTTAGTCATTTTGGAAGGAAAGAAGAAAGGAAGGAAGACAGGGAGGGAGGAGGGTAAGATGCAGGGAGAAAGAGAAAGAGGACTTGGGGGTCAGCACTTTGATTCCTAGCACAGCTACACCAGCAAGGCCCCAGCCCATGTCAACTCCCCAGTATTGGCAGATGTACTTTGAGGAGGTTCTTCTCAGATGCACTTTTGAGGCTGAATCTCAAGCATGAAATCTTGGTATAGATTTACAAGTCCCCAGCATTATCACCCATATGAACAATGCCACCAATCATACTTTGAACCAGAAGTGACACATCAGAAGCATTCTCTGCAGGACACACATGGAGGAAGGACATTCCCAGCTGGCTGCTCACTTCCAAGTAGGGAGCTGGAAGGTTAGGATAGAGACAGCAGGAAAGAATTTGCTAACTTTCCATTCTTAAATCCTTCCTCAAGGATCAGTCCTGGAATCAAAGGTTTTAATCCAAGAAAAATCAGCTAATTAAACTCACTCAAATGACACGTTTGAATAAAAATCAGACCTGAAAGTCTAAGGGGGCCCAATTTATCTGGCCAAATTGAGAGTCAAATCCTCTAGGATTTCAAAACTTCTCCCCAGATCAGATAATATTGCTCAAATATTTCAAGCTTATCCTTATATCTGAAGCTCTAGAGACAAATATTGAAGAACTAACAATTCCAGGCCACATTTTACAGTTGAGTTTCAATTTTGAAGAGAAAAAGGACATCCAATGCTTGGAAAGGGGCAATGAAGGAGAACTAATCTTAGTGAATGATTGAGCTAAAGGCAGCCTCTGCTGGAGTCATGTGGTTTCTGCCTGACTCAGTATAATTCTCCATTTGGATTCCCAAAGACGTTGGATCAGTCAGGGACCCTTGAGGATTCATATCATATGAATAGTTCATATGAACTATTATAAGGTAAAAAGACCTTATGAAGGGATCACTCACAGAAATGTGGAAAATTTTAAGGAAGGGAGGATTGTTGTAGCATTCGGAGGCTGTCAAAGCAGAACACTAATTCCTAGGGCTGACAGAACAAAGAAAACTGTTCCTGAAGTTCGGTGAAGGCTAAACTGTGAGTGCACTATATAGTAGCAAATGTAGTTGTGAGAGTAATAGGTACTGTGAAAGGCATAGGAAGGGGGCAAGAGGAGGTAGAAAGAATTGCTCCAGACCCACCTCGTGTTCTCCAGGAAAGGTCATACACTGAGCAAATATGGCTGGAAATTAGAGCAAGGAACTCTACTGTGCTAGTCCATGTATGAGCATTCCAGAGCAAAGAGCAACACAGAAGGAGAGACTATGTAAGACAGCAAAGAAAGAAGATTTAACCCAGATGCTCACTTTATGGTGCCTCTTAAGCTTCTCTTTTCACCCCTTTCCAAATCTTCAAGCTCTAAAATGATCTGCTCCTACTTTTCCAATGCAAAACTGGCTTTACCTGCAATGTGGAGTACTAGAGCTATTTTGAAGATGAAAATGACTATGTAATTTGGACTAAGGAGTAAATATGATTTAACATATACTTTAAATAACATGTGGTTTACCTCATTTTAAAAGCCACAAATAGAAACAATGGTGGTCACTGTTTCCACATCCAATTCTCTTACAGACATTACTAATCAATCATACTTTCCTTTGAGTCTGGATATGACATCAGAATCCTTCCCAACACAGTACTAAAAAGTTCCTGCTAATATGATGAGTTTAAATTTATCATATATCCTTGATGTAAATATTTCTATGATCAAAATCCCTGAATTGGGGCTGTCCAGATAGCTCAGTGGATTAAAGCACCTGTTTAGGCAGACACAAGGGCCTGGGATTCTATCCCCAGGCCTGCCTTGCCAGCCCTGCCCCCGGGGCATGCTGAGACTGAGATTGAGAATGGGTGTGGTGGTGCATGTCTGTAATACCAGCCCTTGGGAAGCCAAAAACACGAGAATCACTATGAGTCCAATCTCTGTGGTAAAACCCTTTAGACCCTGTACACCCTGCCCTAAATTCATTTTTTAAAAATCCCTGTGTTAAGGAAATAATTTAAGATTGTAGCCCTTTCTGTACTGCCCAGGCAGGGGTCCATATGGCATTGTTCTTGATTCCCATCATAACTTAAAAGAAAACTTCACGATGTCCGGAGCCCTTAGTGTCCTACAAATGAAGGAAGAGGACGTCCTCATGTTCCTTGCTTTAGGAACCAACTTAGGTGACACCAACCTGGATTTCCAGATGGAGCAGTATATCTATAAAAGGAAAAGTGATGGAATCTACAT
>NDGM011018173.1:0-13643 GCA_002564305.1 Octomys mimax | reverse complement strand
CTCCATGCTCTTCTTGACTTGATGGTTTATGAAGAGAAATTTGCTGTTATTCTGATGGGTTTTACTTTAAATGTGATGTCTTTCTTTTCTCTAGAAGCTTTTAATATGCTGCTTCTGTGTTCAATTTCTGGGATCTTGACTATTATATGTCTGGGTGTAGTTTTAATTTAGTTGATATTATTTGTAGTTCTATATGCCTTGCTTACTGAACATCAGGTTGTTTCACCATATTTGGGAAGTTTTCTACTTTTACTTATGCCCATATTCTTTGTATATGTTTTGTGTTGACTTCTTTCTCATTGATGTCTATTACTCTTATGTTGTGCATCTTTGCATCCTCTTGTAGATGTTGAATCATTTTTTTATGGATCCTAGTTGGTTTTTTGTCACACGAATAACACATAATTTAGTTCAGCTTGTTTTTAATATATGATGAATTTTACATTTTTAAGTAAATTTTATTCACACATATTTCTAGAGAATCTGTTGCATCTCATTTTTTTATTAATTTCATTGAGAAAAAGATAACAATGAGACAGTTTCAAAACTGATTAATTGGACAGCTGCAACAATTAATACATTGCATATTGTTATCTTCTTAGTGGTTATTCATAGTACAAGATACAGACATGATATTCTGTCCAAATACTATTAGTACAAATCTTTCTCATTGAATTAAGAGAAAGTAGATGTATATCTATCTTAACTATTTTGTATATACAAATACAAAATGGCCCTTCCTTTGTATCCTCTTTTTTATTTAGTTTCATTAGAGATGAGCATTCCATTGCCATTTAAATATTGTAGGTGTGTGGACTCAGCAAAATAATCCAATATAGTCCAGTAGTCCATAATAGTAGAGGGTTATCCATAGGACTGGAAATGTCAGAAGTTGTTGATTTTCAACTCTCATCATTTTAATATGGCTTTACTTTTTATACCTCGTTTTTATACTTTTCTGTTGGATTGTTAAGACCAAGATAAAACAAGACCTGTATAACAAGAAGTGTAACTTTTGTATCTAATAATGTCAGTCAAGTCCATTCAGGGTTTATCCTGTAACCCTGTACCACAGTTTGCAGATCTTAGTTGTTTTTAAGAGATCTTTCCTTACCTTTTCAATAGCTGCTACAGTATCTCCAAGGTCTGAAAGCCTATCTTCACTTTCATTCAGATGTTTTTGCCAACTTTTGAGTTTTTCATCTTCTGACTATCTCTTTGAACCTGTTTTATGCATTCTATTTGTTTTCTATGTGCTCACTGAAGGTTTCCATTATTTTTCTATTCTCTGTTATTTAACAGTGTCTTCTTTAGAAACACTTAATAATCCTTTCATTATAGTTATAATTTCTTCTTTTACTTGGGAGATTATTTCTGATATGATTTCCTCTATACCCATCTTCAGTTGTTTCTTTACTTCAGTTGCTATTACTTCAGAGATTTCAGGTATGTGACTTACCACTTCTTCTATGCTAGTGTCTCCTGCATTTGTTACATGTGGGTATGGAGCTTGAGAGGGTTGTGAGGGTTTGTCAGTAGTTAGCTCTATCACTGTATCAGATCCTCTCTGTAAAGAGTCTGTTCCTTAGGTATCTTTTCTGCGGCAGGGATTCTTTTTGTGTGCGTGTGTTCCAGGATTTTGCTCTCTCTATTGATTGAGAGTTAGATACTGGTTTCTGTTTGGCACTGTCCTCTTTCCTTTGGTGTAGGGCTTTTGTGAGTTTATTACCCAAGAGCCTCCCAATATTATTGCCCAAGGAAGAATGTGTTGTTAAGGCAGATATGGTTTTCTATTTACAGTAATAGAATTAGCAACACTAATAATGGGTAGTGAGATTTAGCAATTGGCAAACTTTTGTAGCTAATGGGTTTGTGTTTTAGAACATAAGAGCAAATATTATGGCTGTATAGCTAAGCAGATATTAAATTGGGAATTTGTATTTAATTTTTTTCCCTAAGTTCTCTCTAGTCATCACCCCTTGATGTATCTGGAGACTTCCAGGCAGTTTAGTTCACCCCAGTTATTTGTTGCCACCTCTGTCTGGAGAGTATGCTTGTATAGAGCTGGGTCTAGGTCTGGGCCCAACTGGGCCTAGCAGTATGTCTCAGTTCACTGGGTCAGGCTTTACTGAACTAGCACTTGACCAGCGGGGCCTGCCTTGTGTCTGTCTGATGTGGTCTTCTTCTTCCTTCTGTAGCCTGTGGAAGTGAACCTGCTATATCCTGCTCATTGGATGCTCTGCTCCTGGTTGAGTTCCCTGGGTCTCACACCTAGCTATTCTGCTGGGAGTTCAGCTGCAGGGTCCCAAACCAATCGCTCTACTTTGGAGTTCTGTTCTGGTTGTTCCCAAACCAATTGGGCTGCTCTGCTCACTATTTCATATACTAAAGTGACTACATTTCCTAATCTGGACAAAAAGAAGTTTTGTAAAGCATTGGAGCATTAATTTATGCTCTATCTTTTAGAGATATTATAGTACAAAATTACCCAATAACTTTGCATTCATGAATATAATTTTAAATCATTTCTTATGGCACATGCCTGATTCCAGTATCCTTACTGCCTTATCATATGTCTTGTGTAATCCCCTCCCCAAGATTATTGGTAAAAATGAATACAATTTCATTCCCATGATTAGGGTAGGCTATATGGCAAATTTAGCAAACATTATTAAACATCCTAATTGTTTTACTTCTTATTTATCTAAAAAGCATATTACATGGGTAATTAACATATTTAAACATTTATGGAAAGGAGAAAGCAAGATTTTCTACTTCTATGTCTGGAACGTAGTAGAAGTTAAAATAATGTAATTTGTCATTGTAGTTTAAGACCGATCTAGCCAATCTTTTCTTCTATGCCAAAGTGAGTCAGCTTCAGATGACTTCAAATATTACTTTATGTGTCACTGTGTTCAGTACTCATTAAGTTATGTACTTTAAAGGAAGGTCTACCTCCTCCCAGGAAAGAAAAATGCATGAATGTACATTCTCCAGTTGGAAAAAAAAAACTTCTATGTGCACAACCGTAAGTAGGAAATGGTAGATAGCTGCAAGGTGCTGTAAGAAGTTTGGAGCCAATAGGCAACAAGAATACTGGTGTGGGGGTTAGAGATAGCTCAGTGGAATAGTACTTGCCTGGAAAGTGCAAGGTCCTGAGTTCGATCCTTGGTACCACCAAAAAAAAAAAAAAAGAATACTGGTGTGGTAGACATCTTTCCCCAGGCTGGTACACAATGCTTGACATCCAATGCTTAAAGGAGGAGAGCTTTAATTAAGCTCACCTTTTTGGTGTACCCAATACATGAATGCCTGGCTCCAAAACAGGAAAAAAGTGAAGCATAGCAAATTTGCCTAGCTCATGGCTGCCAGAAAATACAGCAGGGAAACAAAAGCAGAAAGGAAGGTATGAGGGGACCAGAAACAATGTCCAAAGCCACTCCTTCATGTTCCATCTGCATCCAGAATCTATCCTCTGGGCAGACTCTAATGCCAATCAAGTGCACATTTCTCCATCACCTCCACACTGGGGAGACTCAGTCTGCCATCTGCAAAAGACCAAATTCTGCCAATGATCATCTGAGGCTGGAAGAAGATCTTCTACCTGTAGAGAAGACACCAAGGGTGGTCAACACACCTTGATTTTGGCCTCTTGAGACCTCATTAGAAAGACCTGCTGAGTTTTATCCAGACTCATAACCTTGGAAATTGTGTAATTATAGATATATGTTGTTTTAAGCTGTTCAATTTATGGCAATTGGTTGCACAGCAAAGAAAACTAATGTACCATTCAAATGGATCAAATCAGTGAATTCTTCCCAGTAGAAGAATTCTCTTCTTGAGAATCAATTAAAAATCATTAAGCATGGAAATTCTTCCCATAGAGCACATTAATTCAAAAGAAGCAGTTTTCTGTAATCAAATCTATTTTATTCGAATATGAGTTCTTGCCAGACCACAATTTAAATTTCTCTTGAAAATAACTAGTTAATTATGGAGACTACTGAAATGTTTTTTCGTGAAATAATCATCTGAAAATATGTGATGGAGTGTTTTGCCAGAGAGCACACTGACCCTTCATGAAGAGCTCCAGAACCGAATAGTCTACCATGGTTTATGTTTTAAACTCATGTATTGATACCTGCCTCACTTGAGAAAAGAAAAGGAAGATAATATTCTGATGAATCATTAAGAACGCATGCATATTAGAGAACTGTTGTACAGTATAGACACAAAATACCCTAAAATTCATCTGACCTCTACCATGGTTACACTTATACTGTCCCCAGTGTTTGTAAAAAGCCTGGGACACTGTTGAAGTTCAATGACTACTCTTGAACTTTTAATAACCCTCAATTTTGGAAAATATTCTTGATCACAAATAGTTAAATCAGATTAAGAGCTTCAGCTGATTTATATAAAAAGAAAATGATCATATTTTACTAAAATTTTCAAGAGACAAAGATTTCAAACTAAAATACACACACACACACACACACACACACACACACACACACACAGAGAAGGAAAAGTACTCTGGAAATCCAGAAGATTTATAAAGACACAGGCACCAAAGAAAACACATTATACTTTGGAGGGTGTAATAACTTGTACAACCATAGCTCTAAGAATGATGTGGTGAAAAATAAACCTTACAGGAATTTCAGAACTCTACATAGTATTTTCCATTCTGAGACATTTTCATAAATAAAACAGGAAAGTGACATTGTTTGATTATCAATTAATGTTATATAATAATTAAATATTTAGGGTCAGGGGAGATGGCTCAGTGGAATAAGCACTTCCCTTGCAAGTGCAAGGGTCTGAGTTCAATTCCTGGTTCTGCCAAAAATAATAATAATAGTTACATATTATATAATTGATTTAATATTTTATTGTAACTACTTAGTACTGTGAAAGGACTATTATGACAACTGTGCTCAATGTGGAATCACTTCACAATGCTAAAAATATCTGGATAAATGAAGCGACTAAACCAAACTTTTGGCAAGCATCAGTTAACCTCCATTCAGTTTCTAATGTTTAAGACAAAAGCACTAAAACAAACATGATCACATCATTATGAAGTCAAATTTTTCCAATTTTCTTTATGTCAGTCCCTTTTAATATCACTAAAAATATTTCTGAAATTGCTGTACCTGGAAACTAAGAGAAGTATGCACTAAATTCTTACTATTTAGTGTGTTGAAATCTGTTAGTTCAACATTAACTACTCAAATTTAATATTTTATGGTATGGTAGAGAATATGTTGATAAACAAAGGATCCATCTATACTTAAATCTTTGGCAAATTGGAAAGTTGAAACCACAAAGTAAAATGAAAACAATGTGGACGATATATCTTCTGATAGTTAATTAAAATTAACTTAATGTGTTTATATCTTTGGCATTCATTCTTTGAGCAAATCAAATAATATGAACCTTTCCTGTCAGTTACTGGATTAGATATTGTAGACACATAGTAAACAATTCAAGCAAAATTCACGCTTATGTTATGACATTAATAACATTTGAACATTTTTATAAGTATACTAGTCCTGAAAGTAATTTCATAAAATTAAATATTGTGAAAGGTCCTATGAAGGACACAGCAAGGGGATGAGATAGAGAAAAAATTAGATGCCACTCTGAGAAAACAAAGAATGGTGCTGTTATTGTTTGATTCTAGGTGTCCACCCCAAGCCTCATGCAGTCATGAGAGTGGGCTTATAGAGTTTTTGATTGATTCATGGTCCAATGCTGGTATTACATGTGGAAGTTCTGTACCCTCTTGGGAAAGGGGCAACCTGCATACAGAATAAGGGAGGAAAAGAGGCCTTTAGCTCTTTACCTTTTAGTGCTCATGCTTTTGTTGTTTCCTGCCAGCATACACTACTGCCCTCTTCCATGCATCAGTCTGCCTTGGATCCAGAAGAGTATGACCTGAGACCTCCACAAACTGTGAGCTAAATAAACTTTTCCTTCTCTAATTCTAGGCATCAAGTCTTTTGTCTCAGCAACGATAGAAACGTAACCAAGACAGATCTAGTTGAGGATCTTAGAAGCTGTTCAAAAAGCCAGTATAGGAAAACATCATTCCTGGCAAAAGAAATAGTGTATCCCAAACACTTGAATGGGGTAAGAACTTGGTGTGCCAGAAAATACTTAAGAGTACAGAGGGAGGAAGAACTGTGAGAAGGAAACTTACACATGTTTATTTTATGTCCAAGAAAATATAAACCTACTCTACCTTGTGTTCTACCAACTATTTCTAACATGGGATAGTGTATCAAAATCTCCTGTGAGATATTGATACAATACACAGCAAAATAGCAGCCTGTGCTGTAGCAACTGTACTAACAAGAAAATGCATGTTATTCCCATCTCATATTTTGTGATCCAATCTCAAGCTTACAGGATGGTGTACCGAGGGCATTATAGATTTTTTTGTCCATACATATGGAAGATTCTATAAATAAGTTAAGGAGCATCTCTGTGAGTTCAGTAGTAAGAGTCTGCAGTGAGGATAAGCGCATTCCCTTGTAGGAAGGGAAAGGATTAATAAACCAAATTATCATCTTACTGTAGTCAATATTTTAGTTGAACAGCTTGCCTGAATTTTACGTATAAGCATGGTATTTATAATTTAAGGTTATGAAAAAGTAAGGAAAAACAAATAGTTTTTTAGATAATATTCATCCTGAAAGAGTGGGATTATTTCTTAGTTCTCAAACTAGGGGTTTGTCCCTAAGGATCCTGAGACTTGTTGGTGCCAGTGGGGCTCGTATTAAATCTTTCTGTTGTTATTTTGTTTTATTCATTTTGTAACTCTAATAATAACTGCATTCTTGTGTTGGTCTCTCTTGGGGTCTAAAAAATGAATCAGGATTGGAACTTATTATGAATGTGGTACAATTTTTAAATTCTCACAAGACCTGCATCTTTTCTCATTTTTTTTATTTTTAGGACAATATCCTTCATTAATATATTCTGCATGTGTTAGCAATGTTTTAAACACTTCATAGAGAGCACAAAGCAATGTTGTAATAAGTATCCATTTTCAGTTTTTTGGGAGAGCCTCTTAAATTTTCAAAAGTTCATTTGGATAAATATTCCGGCATTCCTATCCATACAGTCATTGATGTGCTATTTTTCTCTGTGAATATAAAATCGGCAACATTAACCTGTACTTCAGCAGGTGGCACCCTGGCTTTTTATGAGGGTTTTGGGGAAACAGTTTTACACAATAAGAACTGCACTCCTTTGCTATGTGACTAGAAAGTATTTATTCTATGGTGTAGCTGCACTAAGCCCCTAATTTTAAATACTTAACCCGATAAGCAGCTCAAAAGGATGTTAGTTAAGATTTCTTCCTGGCAGCTTGCTTATTTAGAATAAGCTTTTGCCCTTTGCAGTTTCATTGCCACTGTGGTTGCCAAATATCACTTCCATAAAATGCATATGTTAAAAAATAAGCATACACACACTATATGAATCTTAAGCATTGTACAAATAGAATAGACATACAGTTTAAAGTATTTTGTTCACACAGGCAGAATTATTTACACTGTTATCACTCAAAATTAGCAATGGTACAGATGTAGTGATGTGCGACTATAATTCCGGCTCCTCCAGGGGTGGAGGAGGTTGAGACAAAGGATCACCAAGGTGAAGGACAGTTTAGAAGATTAGATGAGACCGCGTCTCAGGCTCGTGCAGGTAGCTCAGCTGTAAAGCACCACTACTGGGTAAAATCTCCAGTACTGCTTAAAAAAGAAAGAAAGAAAGAAAGAAAGAAAGAAAGAAAGAAAGAAAGAAAGAAAGAAAGATAGAAAGAAAGAAAGAAAAAAGGAAAAGGAGATAGGGTTCAGTGGTACACGAGATTCCTGGTATGTAAGAGGCCTTGTTCAATCATCAACATTGATGTGAGAGGCCTTAGACTTAATACATAGTACTGGAAAAAAATTCATAGCTAATAATTTACTGGTAATTTAGTACCATTATTTATACTTGTATTTTATGTGCTCATAAAATGCTTTAGTCTCTCAAATTTTATTTCCTCAGTGTCAGTGAAGTTTTTTTTAGAGAATTCTCTTACGGAGAATATACTGAGTGGACTATAGTATATTTAAGCAAACTCATGTTCTGCATCTATGTATCTGACAAGTAAATACTAAATTTATTTATTTCATATTTACTTCTTAATTCTCAGACTTTGCATGTAAATATTCTTCCTCTGTCTAGTTTTCATATCATGCTGAACAGAGAGTTTTCTGTTTAGTTCCTAGAATACTGATGTTATCGTTTACTAATTAGAAAACTTACAAAATGACTCAGTTCTGTTATACACAAATGTAGGACGTAATAATACTAGATCACAGTTTTACACTGTTACAATGAAAATACATAAAAATTATTGCCACAGTATTTATAATGTAATAAATGCTAAATAAATTTATGGTACGGTTGATGCCATTATTGTCAGCATATATCTTTATTCACATCAGATACTATACCCAAATAACACATTCTAATATATTCAGTATTATTAGAACAAAAGGAAGAAAGGTTTTACAAGTCATTCTATACATAATTCATTAGCCATCTTGCAGTGATTTTATTTTCTTTTAAAGAGAAAAATAGAGAATTTCAAAGTAAGATAATAAAAGTTGTTTTTTGTTTTTGTTTTTGTTTTTGTAATTTTAGGACAAGGTTTACAGGGTCTACAGGGTCTCACTGCGTAGATCAGACTCACAGTGATCCTCCTGTCAACAGCCTCCCAAGTGCTGGGATTACAAGTATGTGCCACCATGTCCAGTCTCCATTGCTGTCTCAGCCCACCTGGGGGATGAGGCCAGCAGGGCAGACCCAGGCATTGAACTCCCGGCCCCTGTGCCTGCTTCCAGATGCTTTAATTCACTGAGCTATTTGGCCTGCCCTATAATAGAAGATTAATAATGGTTAAAGATTGCATATTGTTATCTTCAAAGTAGTTGCTTAGATTATAAAATATAGACGTAGAAAACTGATCAAATAATATAAGCACAAATCATTTTTTCAGTGAACCAAAAAACATCAGTAGTATAACTACCTTATATATCTTTGTGTGTTTGTGTGTGTGTGTGTGTGTGTACTTTTTTTTTTGTATTTTAATACAGGGTTTACAGGGTCTTACTACGTAGAGCAGACACATAGTGATCTGCCTTTGTTCAGCCTCCCAAGCACTGGGATTAAAGGCTTGCACTACCACTCCCAGTCTCCATTGCAGTCTCAGTGTGCCCTGGGGGCAGGGGCAGCACTGCTCATGGTTGATAGAACCACAGCCACTTCATCTGCCTGAGCAGGTGCTTTAGTCCACTAACTATTTGGCCAGCCCTTCTTATGTTTTTTTCCTTTTTTTTAACCTTCCTTCTTTTCTCTTTTCATCCATCTCATTTTTAATTTCATTTTGAGCACTTTTTTCCTTTCACAATGTCTAATGTACATTGTGGGTCTTATTTGCCTTTTAAATTTCTTACACTAGAGAGATAATATGATGCTTACACACGTGATTTTTTTTTTTCAGAACCTGGGATTGAATTCAGGCCCTTGCACTTGCCAGGGAAGTGCTTAGTCTACTGAGCCATCTCCCTGGCCCCCACATGTGATTTTGATTTGTTTCATTTCTGAGTATGGTCTATACATGCATTCATGTGCCTAAAAAATCTCAAGTTTATGCTTCTTTATAGCTGAGTAGTCCTTCAGTATATAAAAATACCACCTCATTTTTATCTATTCTTTAGTTGATGGGCATTTGTATCATTTCCAAGATTTAGCTAGGACAACCTGTACTTCTATAAACATGGGTATACATATATTGCTGGACTATGAGGTGTTTAATTCTTCTGGGAAATAGACAAAACAGGAATAGCTGGGTCAAATATAACCTCTAATCCTAGTTTTTGAGGAATCTTTATGCTAATTTTCACAATAGTTCTACCAGTCTACATTCTCACTAATAGTAGAGAAAGATTTCTTTTTCCACACATCCCTGCCAGCATCTGTGTAATAGCAATCTGGGTTGGAAGTTGTTTGCTTTCAGGACTTGAAACACTTCATTCCAAGTCATTTTTCACTTGAAGGTTTTTGAGAAGTCTTCCATGATTCTGACGGAATTTCCTTTATAGGTTATCAGTCTCTTTTCTCTAGCAATTTTAAATATTCTTTTCTTATGCTAAACTTCTGAAATCTGGATAATTATATGTCTTGGTGTGGTTTTATTTTGTTCATGTATGTTGGATTTTTATATGCTTCATTTATTTGTGTGTCAAATTCTTTATCCACACTTGGGAAGTTTTCTTCTCTTATTTCTGTAAAGAACATTTTATGGCATTTTTCACTATTTCCAGCTTTCTCATTGATCTCATTTAATAATATATTATTCCTTGCTTCATCTTATATCTACTGGATTTATTTGTTGTGGTCTCTCAGAATTTTAAAGATATCTTTCTTTTCATGATCACTAGCTATAATTCTGTCTTCAAGATCTGACATTTTATCCTCTCCTTTGGTCAATGTGAAATGTAGCTTTTAGCTCTTCCCAAAAGTATAAACAGAATCTTCTGTAAAAGATTCTCTGATACAAGGTCACATAAATTAAATGTGGAAAATCTAATTTTGTGCTCTATGTCTGAGTGTTACCAAAACTTCAAGCCTTAAAGAAAAAGGAAGTTATAATTGCTTCTCCTATTTCTTACTTGGAAACCTTCATTTGAGATTGTCTTCTCTTTAGAAATACTATATTTATTCCATGTTAGATATAGAACAAGGAAAATATATTTAATATATCCAAAGATTTAAAAGAGAGAAATTTGACAGAATAAGGAACACTATAGCAAAATATTAATCATTTCTTTGACTCAACTTGGCTACAAATAAAAAGTCCAGCATCTGGTAAGTTTTTGTGAATTTTAAAAAATCTATATCCTATATTTGGGAATCTTCAAGTCCTTGTGCAGAAGAAAAACTGTATTGCACTTTGTGATATTCCTACAGTTGTCCTAAATTGTAAAGTTGTGAGAGTCATTCTAGTATATTTAATTCATGTACAGTTTCCCAAGGAATTTTCCAGATTATCAATGAACTGTTTGGGAGTCTTAGATGCTACATACCTTCTACCCAAGAACTCAACAGTTTTTGAAATAGCAGTTAAATTTTATTTATTTCCAGAAAGCAAATGCACAAGTGATAGAAAAGACTACTGTCTATATGTCCACATGTAGGTACAAATTCCATAAATGCTGATTCAAGAGCCATGAAAGGGGAAGTAATGAATTAACCCTAGATGAACTGAAGAAATATAAAGTTTAATGTGTGGTAAGTTGTAAAAACATAAAATGGTATGTCAAGTGCATTGGATAAAGATTGGAATCCTAAGCACCAATAAAAATAGAGTTTTAATAGAAACCAACACATAGAATTTGGTCTCTTAAATTGTGTTGCTGCTATAGTCTGTATATTTGTGTCCCTCTCAAAATTTGCATGCTCAAATACTTTAGCTACTAAGTCAGACATTGGAAGTTGAGTATCTCAGACTGACAAGCAATTACTTGTTGAAAATAAAGAGTATTTTCAGTGACCATTTTCAAAACACCTCTTTACTCTTTCTGCTGTAATTACTAAATTGATTACTAAACTATAAATATCTGTTATTAGAGCAGAAATGGCTGAGACAAGTAAAATCACAGTAGAAGACTATTTATTTTCTCTTCTGAGGTTTCCTAACAAAGGGATACAAACTGGAATTGGAAGGAATTAGCTAATACTCTTGGGTTCCCACAGCAATCCCAGAAGTACATAAGCAACTTCTGTATGTGCTTTAGATATAAGCAGCATATTACTGGATTAAGGCTAATACTCTGGCCCTGACAGCAGAAGTAGATTAACAGAGCTTTAAAATAACTTTTCACAAGATCAATTTTTCAAAAAGTAGTCAATTTTCCAGAATCCTTTGCCACCACAACAGCACATCTCAATATACCATATGCAGTAAAAAAAAATTACCAGATATATAGGTGGCAGAAACAAATAGAATGAAAGTCTAAAGAAAAACCAGTCAATAGGAAGACTCACAAATCAAATATTTAAATTATATCATAATTTTAAATAATTGTGACAAATACACAATTCTACAGATTCTACAGAAATGATAGGTGGAGTAAGTAAAAAAGACTTTCAAAGACACATATAAAATTTTAAAATAATTAAATTAACATCAAAATAAGAAATGAATTTTTTGTAGTACCGGGGATTGAATTCAGGACCCTACACTTGCCAGGCAAGCACTTATTCTATTGAGCTATCTCCCTGGCCTGGAAATCTTTAATTTTTAAAAAATTCTATTAGTTTTAGCAGTGGAATACATAGAAACTTTTAAAGCATCTATGTAATTTAAGGTTGGTACTTTGAAAATTAGTAACTACACTTGAAACCATCCAAACAGAAAAATCAAGAAGAAATACAAAGAAATATAGACATGAACAGAGCTTCAGGGAGCATTGCATTGCCTCTTGCCAATGGCCTACAGAGTGAAGAGTTTCTTTTACTAGGAAACATGGAGGCCAGGAGAAAGAAGACCTCTGCAAAGTCATGGGAAAAAAATGAAAATAAAATAAACAAAACTGCATCCAGAATTCCATATCGAGAGAAAATAGCTTCCAATGACGAAGAAAGTCAACTATGTTTGCCTACTATCATATATTATAAAACAAAATTCTACTCTCACTAAAGACTCAAAAGCAAGACAACATGTATGAAGCAATATCCTGTGGACATGGCATAACAGGGAGAGCTGAACTATATTCCTGGAAATTGATGAGCCTCTGACAGCCCAGCTCACTCTAAGGAGGCAGGTTTTATGACACCATGAAGGAAGAAGGAAGGGAGCAGGGAAAGGTGACTCTGCTAACATGAAGCAAAAGGTTAGACAAGGCCAGGTGACCAGAACATGCAAGGCCTTATCCTTTCAGGGAGCTACATGGTGATCTACAATGTTCCCTTTGGGCTATCAACTGAGTCCTACTCTGTAATAAGTGAAGGACCATAAACTTATGACTCAGGGAGATAATCCCTTGGAAATAGTAATAATTATTACCTCTATTGCTGCTTATTGTATTTTAAAAATCCTTAGCCAGAAAGATATTGAAATAAATATCAAAACAAAATATCAAAATGCAAAACTAACCCTCTGCATTAAATATTTGAAAGTGATATAACCATCTAGTCTTTGTCAGAAAGAAAAAGTATAAATTAACTTACTGCATTTCAGGGCCTACTGTGTATCTAGAAGTATGCCTTTCTTTCTTACAGAAATCTGCTTTTCAAAGAAGAAGAGTATTGAGTTGACTGGACCACTTCATTTTATCCCTTTGAAATTCCAAAGCATGGTAAAGTTCTATCAGGAGTAAGCCGAACATTAGAGACAATGGTGTTGGTAATGCAATTACTTCTAAAAGCAGTTCTACATAATAAATACACTAAGGAAGCATAAGGAAAATGTATTGGCCTAGTAGTTAAACCTTATTAATTTTACTTGATGTAAATAATATTTTCTTCGATGTCTCCTTCATAGTCTTGGTTTTTTCTTTTCTTTTCTTTTTTTTTTT
>NDGM011018142.1:0-21088 GCA_002564305.1 Octomys mimax | reverse complement strand
AAAAAAAAAGAAAAAAAAAGAAAGGAAACTTTGGGGGCCCGGCCCTAGCTCAGTTCTTTAAGTGGCTGCTTCCACAAAACTATCAGTCTCAGGTTGCTGTAGTTCGATCCCCACAACACTCCAGCCAGTCAAAAGTGCCCTGACATCATTCGGGGAGGAAAAAAAATCCTTGATTTGAAACTGTCTCATTGCTATTTGTTTATCAATAAAATTAAGGCAAAAAAATAAATAAATAAAAAACAAAAAAAAATTGGGGACTTAGCAGCCTTGGGAGGGGCGGAATTCCACAAAGCACAAGGAGCTGCTCCACCAGTTCCCCGTTTCCCCAGGTCCCCCAGGTCCCCCAGGTCCCCCAGTCCCAACAGGAGCATTCAGGGTTCACTTTCTTGTCGTTCTTGCGAGCAGGAAAGTAAAACTGTCGAAAACCCAGGAGGGCCCAGCAGGGCCGAGCCAGGGCGCTGGCAGCGGCAGCCCCTGCGTGCGTGCGGGCAGCTGGGGCCTGTGACTACCCAGCCAGAGAGCAGAGAAAGGGGAAGGAAGAAAGGAAAGTTAGTGGAGGGGGTCGGGGCTGGGAAAGGAGGAGGGAGAGCTGGGAGGTTGACGTCCCTCGGAGACAAAGGGCTTGGCAGGAGGCGAGCGCCCCAAAGGCAAGCAGACAGATGGGTGCAGCAGGGCCGGCCTGCTCTGCTACGGTCCCTGCACACAGAGCACCTCGCTCTTCTGTGTCCACGGGAACCGTGGCTGGGCTGGGTCTTTCCCGGATGTCACTACCAGCTCCTGTGCAGGAGGGAGAGCACTGCAGGCCCCAAGTGCTTCCCCCTCCCGGTCTCGGGCCCAGGGAAGCTGCTTGAGCCTCCCAGGCGCCTCCCAGGCCAGGGGTGAAAGGGCACTGGGGAGCTGATCTCTGCGGCCCTTTGTTTCCGCTCCAGGCTGGCGCAGGGCTTGGCCCTCGAGAGGGTGCGATGGCCTATGGTGTGGATCCTGGGCTCAGGACCCCAAGTTCCGCCTTCCCAGAGCACCTCCCCCAGGATACCAGGGACTCTGGCCTGGGGAACTTGTCCCTCTCCAGTGTATGTGTGTGGGGGGCAGGGCACTCTGGACTTCTCTAGAGCTGGGCCTGGGGCTGGAGAAAGGGGTGCAGGCCTGTGTCACCCAGTCCTTGAGATCCAAGACATGGTCATTCTGGGGAAGCCTCACCACAGGAGGGGGACACCTCCAAACCTCTGAGGAGACTGTGCCCCAACCAAAGGGCTGGTGGTCACTCGGGCAGCTAGCACAAGCCAGCACTACCACCCACAAGAGCATCGCTGTCTTCTTACTCACCTTTGGAGCCAGCAGTGGCCACCACCTTGGTCAAGCCCCACCATTAGGAGCCACTTAAACATTAGTACATTTCAGGTGCTTTCAAGCAGGACCCTTCCTTTTCTGTGGGAGGACACAATAAGTACAATGAGGCATCTGAGGTTATTAGTAAAAACCACCAACGGCCTATTTGAGGTTTGTGCCCCATGGTTGCCAGCCTGGGGCCTGGGGGCCCATGCTGTGCCGGCTGGTGGCTGCCTGTGCCCACTTGGAGACCTAGAGAGGGTCCAGCCCTCCGTGATGGGGCCGAGACAGCGGGAAGGGGGCTGAGAGGGGCCTCAGGGACATGGGGGCGTGGGGATGGGGAGCCCAGTGCCCCTTCAGCCATTTCTTCCTGGCCCTGCGGGCACTTGGGTCCACAGTCGTTCTGAACCTCCCCGCCAGGGCAGCTCTGCCCAGCAGGCTGCATTTTTCGGTGGAGCCGGGACCCTAGGGGCACTCAGAAGCTTCAGAGCAAGCAGAGGCCGCTGAGGTCGGGTAGTAAAGCAGCAGGGGACAGAATGACTTTTCACAGAGACCCCTATTTGCATATATAGTGTCTGGGTGTTGGTTGGGCACACCTGTGCCAAGCAGCCTGAAGCCCCAGTGGATTGGCTGGGGTCTCTCAAGGAAAACGATCTGGAGCCATATCCACGCTGGGCCTGCCACTGTACACCCCTCTGTCCTTGGGAGGAAGTACAGCTCCCCACTGCAGCCACCCTAGAAACTGGCTCCAGGCTTCGGGTCAGAACCTATTCATTCAGCTCCCACTGGCACAGCTAGGGGTAGCGCGAGAAGACTGTCTGCTGGGCACGGGGCCAGCAGCCTGTGTTCACATCTGCATGGGTCCTGCTAGAGGCCTGGGAAGGCAGGCTCCGGGACTCCAGAGCACCCTGTGCCCTCTGTGATGCGGGCTGGAGCTCAGCTCCACCAAGGCCGCCGAGAAGCAGCCTTCCGGGGAGGCAGTCACGCAGCTCCCAGAGGAGCAGGCACTTAGGCTCTTCAGAAAGTGGCTTCCCCCTCCCGAGCACTTGGGAAAACATCTACTGCAGGTGGACAGCGGCCTGGCCCAGCCGGCAGCCGGCCGGGATCCCCAACTCAGGAGATGCCTGCACACATCTCCACACCCAGCTGAGCGAGCGCGGGGCTCCAGAGGCCCAAGCCAAGTCCTAGCCTCTGTCTGCCTCAGCGAATGCAGGACACTGGCCTGGGAGCTTAGACCACAGGCTGTGGAACACAGTTACTGAAGAAGCCAATGGGATTTCCCTGCACCCCAAATGCAAACCTCTCCCTTTCATTGTTAGCCTCAGGTAGGCTTGACAGTCTCTGGGGTCCAACCAGGAGCTCAGGACCCCAGGACCTCAGAAAGCTGTATGGTGCCCTTTACCAGGGATGACTTGAAACGGTTATTTTAAAAGATTGCTTGATATCGATGGGTTTTTATTTAAACGAGAGAGGCCAGCAGAGTGACAGAAAGTGTGCTAGCATTTGTTTTGCTTTGCCATCTCAGAATGTCCGCATGATCCAGGGGGCCTGGGGTGACCCCAGCCTGGTCCCTCCAGCACCCTAAGGTGGCAGCCCATCCCCGGGCCCTGGTCACACAAGAAATGCCTAAAAGGTCACCCTTGGCCACAGGTGATCCTGAGGGTCTCTGAGTTTCTTCTACTGAAAAAGAGAACTTTTTCTTTCTTTCAACCTAATGAAGTTTGGAAATACAGCGACGGGCTTCAGGCACGTTGGACGGCGCTCCAGGACTTGCCTAACTTTTCTGGTGGGAATGCTCTATCACAGCTTCTACTTTGAAAAAGTAAAAAAAACAACAAAAGAAGGTGAATGAAGATGACCCAGGAAAGAGGCAGTCCCCGGGTCTCAGCTCTCCCAGAGCAGAAGTTCCTCCTCCCGAGAGTGAATGCGTCAGTCCAGCGCATGAGCAGAGCTGCGGCCTCCAGTGACGGACCTGTTGAAGCTCGCTGAGGGTGGCAGCGGCTCCAAGGCCTCCTGGTGACGCAACGTGCACACAAGTCATTTCAGTTGCTCTGCGCTCACATCAAGGTATCCAGAATGTAGTGCATAAAAAAATGGGAATCTACTTGTTACTAGGGCACCAGGCCAGGAGCGCCAGGCCTGGGGAGGGTGGCCCAGAGGCGGAAGTGGTCATTTCACCTGGACCTCTGACATCTGTAATAAAGAAGTGTTTCTCTTTATTTACTGCAACTTTCAAAGAAGTTAAACACACAAAAATGCGCATGGGGGTGGAATGTTCACAATTTTGATAACCACAGTTGTAAATAGAAACATTCATTCCTCATAAGATTATAAATATTTGATACTCAAACTGCAAAACGCACATTTTAGAAACTAAAAAAAAACCCCAACAAATTTGCTAAAAAGCCCTGTCTTTCCATTGAGTTTCCTAAGCAGCAGGTGGTTACTCACAGAATTTTAAATTACAGCTTTTGCTTTTATAGTTTCCGTTTCAAAAAGGTTTATACTATTATGTACAAAGTGAAACTATTAGTGAAGTGAAATAAAGGTTTAAGGCAAAGAGAGAAGTCCGCTGCTGCCCGCAGTGGTCAGCTGGGCCGTGGCCACATGTCCTGGGCAGCCCGAGTCCGGCCTCAATGAACATTTGGACATCTTTTCTGGACGCTAAACAGAAGACAGTGTGGTATTATATATAATGTGTTTGTTCATATATATATATATATGTACTTGGTGGGGAATATATTGAATATATTTAATTTACACTGTGCCACACCTTTGAAAAATAAAATGTACACTTTCTTAAAAAAACAAGAAAAGACAAAAAGTTGTAAGAAATGGTTATTTACACCCTTTCTTCCTTCTAGATCCTGAAGGGGGTCTGAGTTTTTTTTCTGATATCAAGGTAGCCACAGGTTCCACAACTGGGGCCTGATGCACGCCTGCTGTGTGCGTGCACACCCTTACACAAATTTGTACACGCACACACACACATACACACAAATATTCATCTCCAGAGAGCAACGAAAGTGGCTAGAAAAAATGAAAGGTGCTAAAAAGGAAAAGGAACATGATGCCAGCTCCCACTGCCCATCCTTTGGTGAAGACCTTGCTGGGTTTCTGGGCCGGCTAGCTGCGGCCTGGAGGAGGAGCGGTGCCCCAGTCTCGGCGGCGGCTCTGGGCCAATGCCCAAGCCCCTCAAGCCAGTGCCACAGCAGAGGAGCTGGCGCTGGGTTTTGTCACGGAGCAGGCACAGCAACACAGACGTGGGCAGAAGAACACATGGGGAGGTTCGGGACAGGCCTAGAGAGGGCTGGGGAGTGGGTCACGAAGCCACAGCGCGGGAGCCAGAGCGGGAGAGGGAGCAGAGCTGCGGCGCGGAGAGAGGCCTGGAGCCCTGGGAGCGCGAGGCAGCAGGAGGCCAGTTTGCCAAGACAGGCCCCTCCTCACCGAGAGGCTGCCCCCAAGACCCCGGCTGGATCTCAGCCGAAGCCGCCTCAGTCCCTGGGTCTGCCAGGGCCCCATGCTCCCGAAGGCCCAGGCTCCAGGCTCTGGATTCGGACCTCTCTTCTCCTGTCCAAGCCAACACAAACAAAGTGGCAAAACTTTTAGACCAAATAGGAGCTATTTATTCTGTTCACAGTTGTGTGAGATGCAGCAATAAAAATCTTTGGACTTTAGCAAGTTGTTTTAATTTTTTTCTTCTTTTGAAATAATAAAAAAAATGTCCGATGTCCCATAATGGAGCTTAGCAGATTAAAAAAGACGAAACCCTAAGCAGCCCCCTTTGCAAAAAAAAAAAAAAAAAAAAAATCATAAAATTAGGATAATCTTGTAAACACAAAAAAGCAAAAAAATATTTTATAGTCTGATATCTTGGATTTTACAACACCTGTAAATTATATATACATAGAATATTGCAGAACCATAGCTAATACACAATATCTTCACGATTAATGCTGGTAGAATCTCTATACACTGGCCCTTTGCGGTTTTAAATTATTGCATTGTTCCGCGCGGCCTGCAGGCCTCGCTCGCCACGCGGCTACTCAGCTACTCGCTGTCCGACTTGCCCTCCTTCGCCGTGGTAGAGTGGTTGTACAGGCCCTGGGCCATGAGGTGCACGGCCAGCGTGTTCTTGTTGCCCGTGGCCTTCTTGATCTTGGCGCGCTTGTTCTGGAACCAGATCTTGATTTGGGACTCGTTGAGGCTCAGCTCCTGTGCCAGGCTCTGGCGCCGCTGCTCGGTCAGGTACCTGTTGGTCTGGAACTCCGCCTTCAGCCTCTGCAGCTGCTCGGCAGTGAAGGCCGTGCGTGGCCGCTTGTCCTCTTTGTTGGGGTTCTTCTTCTTTGGTTTTCGGGACCTGGGACCTGGGTGGGAGGACAGAGGAGGGAGATTACAGCTGCTCCTTTCCAGCAGCAGCCCACAGCCACTGCACACTTGCAGAGACCCTGGGAGGGGGAAGGGACGGCCCACTGCCAGGCCACCGGCTGGCCACCGAGGGATGGGGAGCAGGAGGCCTCAGGCCACATGTGCTGCCCCAGCCTCCGCACACAGAGATGCGGGTACACAGGCGGGCCAGGTGGAGGGCTGGCTGGGCGGAAGGCCAGAGCAACCAGAGGCTGCACACAGGAGCAAAGAGCTGAGGGGAGAAATAAACTTCCTGGACTGTTTGGTTTCTTTCTCTGTCCTCTTCCTGACTTCTGCAATTTCGTTCTGCGGAATTAGGAGCAGGGTAGAGGCTGAGAGATCAGAGGACGGCAGGCAGCTGGAGGAGCCCTTCCCCTCCAAGAGGGTCCCCAGGGAGCATTCCACAGTGCCCAAACACAGAGGGTCTCGGAACTGGAGGGGTCCACGAGGCCTGAACACACCAACTCTGAATTCCTCCAGCTTTCCTGAGAGCCCAAGTTCATTGTCCCCTAAGAACAGGGCAGTGCGCAACCTCCCCTCCTGGTAGGGAAGCTCCCTGTCCAGGAGTGGCCTGGGCCTTTCGGGGGTGCAGCCCACAGTGTCCTGTCCATGCCCCACCTCCCCACACAGCAGGCAGTCCAGGTGACCTTGGGAGGGTCTACTCCTCTAACTCCAGCCCTTCCTTGCCTAGGAGGTACCTGGCTGACCCCGCTTTGGGGCAGGGTGGTGGGCATGTTAAAGCCTAGGGTTGGATATAGGGAAGTGTAAAAGGGACAAAGATAGAGAGAAGGGGAAGAGCCCCAGCCCCCGAATGCAAAAGCCTGGCGAGGCTGCAGGCTGAGAGCAAGGCCTCTGCCATCACTTTCTCCACGGTGAGGGGCAGAATCAACTCTTCAACTCTGGGGCCTCTCTGAGTCCCTTCCACCGGAAGCCAAGACCAGAGAAGGCAGACCATAGGGGCCAGGGGACAGCTGGGTCACTGGCATAGCTGGAGGACAACCCACCCAGACGGGGAGTGGCAGGGCTGCCCAACCCCGCTCGGCGAGAGGTCAGATTGTGGGCTGCGGCAGGCATGGAGAGTTCCCCATGAACTGCCCAGCGCGCTCCAGTGGCCGCCAACAGGGCAAAGGGTGGTGGGCACAAGAGGCCGGCTCAGCTGGGCTCACTCCTTTCCTTTAGTTGCAAAGTACACCCACATTCCTGCCCACCCACGCGCCATGTGCACCCGCTCGCTTGCACACACCTCCGCATGAGGGGCGGGTGCGGTGCCTGTGGTCTTGGCCTTGCTGGGGTGAGGGTACTGTTCAGCCGGCTGGGACCGGTGCGGAGACAGAGATGGAGCTGGGAGCCGCACGGGAGGAGGCCCAGACGCCCGCACCTGCTCGGCTCACGGCGGCGGCGGCCAGCGCTCCGGGCTCGGCTCTAGGTCTCTGCTCCTTCCTGCCCCAGAAGTGTGCTCCCTGCCCCCAAGCCCCTTCACTGTGGTTCCTGTTCACAAACGCCCATCAGCCATCCTCAAAAAGACAGTTTCATAAAAAGACAATTATCAATTAAAATTTTTTTCCTCTTTTCTTTCGAAAGGGAAACAGGAGGGTCGGACACAAACCCAGACCTCCGCGAAAACCTCTGTCCTGTTTTTTACCTAAGCGCCCAGAAACAGAAGCATTACCTACCCGGGTTAGGGGTTTTAAAAACGCAGCAGGGCCTGCGACTCGGTAGCAGGACCGGGCCACGCAGCCAGCTCCCCTGGCACTAGGCCTGGGCTGCGGAGCTCCTCGCGCGCCGGCCGCTTACAAAGCCCAGCGCGGCTCCGGCCGGCGCATTGTGAGCCTATATGGTAATTAAATATTAACAAAGGAGGAAGCTGAGAACAATGGCGCAAATTTCAGGTCTAGCTGGAGAAATTTGGAGTTCACCAGAAACACACACACACTCACAAATTTCTGCGGGAAGCGGTCAGGGGTGCCTTGGTCCTGCTCTGCTGTGCATCAAGGGCCCCGCAAAAACAGTTGAGGGGTAGGGGCTGAGAAGGTCCCTGGTAGCTTGAGGACCAGCGAGCTCACTCCTAAGGGCGCTTGCAGCCACAGACCCGCGTCTAGTGCATGTGGTGATTTCTACAAGGTCAAGGCGCGCTTTGCTCCTTAAAATCACTGACGGATTAAAAAACAAAAACAAAACAAAACAAAACAAAACAAAAAAAAACAACAGAACAAAAAAACACCCAGGGTCTCACACACCACCTCCGAGAGCTGCCTCTTTCCCACCCCCGGCACTGCCTGGAAACCCCCCGAAAGTCCTTTCTGAGTGGGGAACTCGGTCCCAAACGGCTGCGAAGCTTCAGCCAATAAAGTCGGCAGAGGGTGAGGGGCGAGGGTCCTCTGTTTACAGCCTTCCCGCTGCAGCCCCTTTCCCAAGCCTAGGCCTGAGGAGGAGGGGCTTGCTCCTCTCTCCTGGACCACACCTTGGGTGCCAGGTCCCACTACTCTGGACCTGGGGGAGGGGTGTCGGGGGTGCGCCCCAATCTGCACAGAGCTGGCAGACGGGCAGTTGCGAGTGAGCCTTCTGGGCCTGTTCTCCAGCCACCCCTGTTCTTGCCAAATAAACTGAGGTCGGGAAAGAAGCTGGGAGACAGGAAAAATACGAAAGAAGAATGCGAACGCGGCTTCCGCGGTGCTCGGGGACCGGGAACCGCTTCCCAATCCTGTCCCCTGTGCCCCCTGCGGCTGCCCAATGTCAGCTGCGCAGGGTGGTGAGGCTGTGCCGAACTGCGTCTTTGTGTCCGTCTGTAGGGGGAGGAGGACACGTCCCCCGCCATCGCCACCCCAGCCCCCTGCACCTCCCGGGCGACCGCCCCGGCCCCGCGGGCTCACCTGAAGAAGGCCGGTCGGAGTAGCGCGTGCAATAGACCCAGGCCGGCCAGAGCATGGGCTGCGCGCCCAGGGTGGCGCTGGCCTGTGAGCTGTCCGAGTCCGAGCTCACCGACAGGTCGCCGCCGCCCAAGCCCCGGGCCTTGAGTGTTCCGTCCAGGGGACCCCCGGGGTCGTTGCCTTTTTTGGCGCCACCGTGAAGAGAAAGCGTCTTAGAGCCGCCTTCCCCGTCTCCCGGAGAGTCGCTGCCGCCGGCTGGTAACGGCCCTCCCGCCCCGGGCGCGCACGGCGGGTTCTGCCGGGGCTCCCTGGCGCCAGGCCCCAGGAGCTGCTCCACTCCACCAGTGCCGCCCCCCTCGGCTCCTCCTGCAACGCCTTCGCCGCCGGCTGCGCCGCCTCGTCCTCCGCTGGCGCCCACGCAGCACGTCCCCGCGTCCTTCCGCCGGCCGAACTCCGGCCGCAGGATGTTGTCGATGAAGAAGTTGGTGATGCGGTGCGGGTGCTGGTGATTGCCCGGCGCCTGGAGCTCTGCGGGTAGCATTAGCGCGCGCCGGCGGCCGGTGTCCGAGTCGCTAGGGCTGCCGCCGCCGCCGCCGCCGCCGGGGCTGGAGTCGGGCTGCCGCGGTCTCTCCGCCGCCGCCGCCGCCTCGCCGGGCTTGGGGTCGGTCTCCTCCATGCTTCACGGCGAAGCCCGGCCGGGCTCTCCGGAGACCCCCGCCAAAGCCCCCGACACCCCCACCGCGCCGAGTCCTGCGAGGGCGCGCGCAGTGGCCGCGGCCAGGGCTGAGATCCTGCGATCGCCGGCCGTGCTCGGAGCGGAGCCACGTTCGAATGCACGAGTTGGGGTGGAGAACACGCGGCGCCGCGCGGCTCGCCCGCTCGCCGGGAGATTCAAAACAGGCGGGTCCTCGTCTTCGCCGCACGCCCGGCTGCGGTCACCACGGGGCCGTCCCGGGCGGGCTCCGCGCACCTCTTCGCGTCCAGCCCCCTCCTCGGCCGCGCCGGGCTGGGGCTGCGCGCATGCAGGTAGCGCGCTCCCCGAGCTCACGCCCGCCCGGGCCCGCTCCGGCCGCCGCAGCCCGGCCGTCCCCGCCCGCACGCCCCGGCCGGCTCTCGAGGGTGCGGGGCGCGAGCGCTCAGCGCGTACATGGAGGCCCGCGGGCCTGCGCTGCGCTTCGCCGGCCTCGGGGTCCCCTGCGCTCGGCCGCCGACCCGCTGCGGGCCGGGCTGCCCCACGGGCTAGCGGCTGCGCCCCCTCCGAGCCCCGCAGAACCTTGCGGCTCCGGGCGCATGGGTGGGGGTGGAGCGCGGCCGGGCCGGGCGCGCTGGGCCTCCCGCGCCCCCTAGCCGTCCGCGCCCTCTCGCCGCCTCGGCCTCCGCGAGGGTCGGGCAATTTTCAGGCCACTTAGCGCAACCTGAGACACTTTCACTCTGGATTTTTGTTCTTATTTTTAACAGAGCCACCTCGAGTGACGTCGCGGCCCGGTCTCCTGGACACGTGCCTCGGGCCAATGGCAGCCGCGCCGCGCGCCCACGTGACGCGCTGGCGGCCGCTCGTTGACAGGAGCCACTCGCCGCCCCTCCCCCGCCGCCCCTGCCCCTCCCCCCCTTAAAGCGGCCGCATTCCGCGGCTCTTCGAGCCGGAGCTCTCAGCCCGGGTTAGCCTCGGACCCAGTCCTCCGCGCCTGCTTGAGTTCCCGTGATATCTCTGGGTTCAGAGATCCGAAGAATCACGCGACAGCCCTGCCAGGTCACCCTGGTGCGCCTATGTGGACGCTGGCTGCAAGACTATTTTTTAACATTTCCATATTGTTTACCGTGGGGAGAAATCCCACAATTCCTTGCACAAATGCATAAATAATATTAAATGAGCTACCGAGATACAAAGGGACTTTTGTAGTCCGCTTTCCTTGCTGGCGCTGAGGCAAATTGTCACTTACATTTGACTTTGGTAACCCGGCGGCGTCCTGTCTTGCACGAAGAGCGGATGCTCAGGACGCTCCGCCCGCAGGCGCTCGTGCTAGGTGTGCGCGCTTGTGCGTGTGCAGGGAGGCGCGTGCACGGGCAGGACGCTGTCCGGACGCGGGACTTCGGGAAGCAGGCGCGGTTCCGGAGCAGCGCGGAGATGCAGCAGGCGGAGCCCTTCGCAAACGGAGAAATGAAGGGAAACGAGGGCGGGATAACTAAATCAGTTTCGGAAAGGAGAGAAAAGCTGAGATTTCAACAACAACAACAAAAATGCAAAACCTTTGGGACGAAAAAAAAACGCACCTCGGAAGGGAGTGACCCCGCAATAGGGCCCAGTCTGGGATTCCCACCCACTACCGTCCCGATGCAGGAGCTATCAGGCGCGCGTCTCCGTTTTCTTAGCTGAAAACCCTGTGAACTAGTTTCTTAGCAGAAAAGGCTGCATTAGAAGGGAGCGCAGGAATCCATTACAGGATGGGGCCCCTACTTGACCCCCTTTTCTTTAAACCCTTGCAAACACTAGACCCACAGCTGCTGTCAAAGGGCCAGCTCTCTCTCCTCCTGCGTCATGGCTCCTTCGGTTTTGCTCACCTCTCGCTCAAAACACCCTCCCCACCCAGGCTTGCCTCGCCACCTTTAACGCCCATATTAATGGAAATGTGTGAACTCTGTGCACCCTCCAAGACCGCAACTCTGAGCCAGGGGCGCTGGTGCCGCGTAAGTGGGCATGTTGGGCACAGACACTGGGTTGCAGAGGGACCCACTGCATCTGGGGATGCCTGCCCCCAGACCCACTCAGCCGAGTTCCAGGCTGGATGGCTAGCAGGGAGCTACTAGGCCCAGAGCCAAGGGCCTGAAGGGCCAGCACCACACAGTGAGCCCTGCAGGGCCATCTTAAGGCTTGCAGGGGCCCCCAGCCTGGCCCAGAGTCCTGAGTTCACACAGTGCAGGCCCCATCCACACCGCAGGCTCCAGACGCTGCTAGGAGTGGGTGGGGAGCTTCAGTTTCCAAGGAGCTGCTGTGGGAGAAATGAACTGGGGTTTGTGGAAGTAGGGCTTCAGGCCTGTGGCCTGTGTGTGGTAGGCCCTGGAGCTAGACAGGGGTCTCCTCTCTTCGAGTCTGGACGGGGGCATGGGGAACTGTTCCTCACACCAGCCCAGGTCACCCACTGCAGGGGTCTTCATTTTTCTTTTTTTGGCTAGATACACACTTGGTTGAGGTCCTTCCTGTGCCTGACAAACACCCAATGTCCACTTGCCCTTAGGAGAATGGGGCTGCTGCTGGAACATCTGGTACACACTTGCTTAGGGCTGTGGGAGGGAGGAGCACTGGCTGCAAAGCTGGGGACCTTCGTCGCCACAGCCCAGGCTTCTTCTGTCCCACCCCCGCCAGTGTGCAGAGGTGAAGGGAGAACCCAGAGCCTTCAGCTCCCTGCATTGCACCTGTGAAAACCAGTTATGCTGTGAGTTGACTAGTTTCTCTGATTCTCTGATTTTCGGGACCCTCCCACAGCCTGGGCCTCAGGTACCCAGACCCAGACACCACCCCGGGGCTGCAACCTGTACTCTAACAAGCAGCTGTCTGCAGGCAGTCTGGCCTGCCTGCATGTGGCTCACTCTCCCTGGGTGTCCAGTGTGTCAGGTCCACTGTCAAGCTGGGTCAGAAGAAGGGACGCTTTTAGGTTGCCCCCAGAGAGGAGTGGATGGTGGAGGGGAAAGGGGAGAAAGGAGGAATGAGGAGAAAAACAGGTGCACGGGTTGCCTAAGGGGACCCTCAGAGGAGGAAGAGGGACCCTCAAGGATGGACACTCTAGAGGGCTCTTGAAGAGGCTGGGCAGTACTGGAGAAAAGCTGCAGAAACTTACATTGTCCACCCCGGGGGGAATCCTGAGTGCCCCCACAGAGATAGAGACGGGGACAGAGACAGGGACAGTCCAGGTAGCACTGCACTGAGGCCCTGGCTGGCCTCTTGCCCCATCTGGAACAAAGCCCACCTGGCTTTCTGGGCTGCAGGGCAGGCAGCAGGGCGCTCTCATCCTCTGATGGTGGAGCCAGGGTCTCTCGCTGGTGCTTGGCTTGCAGCCGTGTGCCGGCAAACCCTGAGCTAAACTTCTTGCCCATTGTAGCCAGGGCTTGGGGCTCCACCGAGCCAGCCACCACCAGAAACTGGCTTTTCTCCTGGAGTTCCTGGGCTGGGTTCCTGGTTTCACTTCCACCCTTGCCTGGTCCTTTAGTGCACTTGAGAAGCACCCGCTTGCACAGAACTATCCTCCATGTTCTTGACATGGGCTGCACAAAGGGGCTTTGGAGGGCACAAAGGGGACCACTGGCATCCACCCTGAGGACTACACAGCTCCAGTGCTCGCTTCTGCTGCACATGGACTGAGAGCTCAGACTGCTTTGGCCAAGGAGCTCCCAGGGACACCGAGTGCCCAAGGCCGCCACCAATTCAGCCTCCCACATGTCCTTGAAACGAAGCCCAAGGCAGGTGACAGTCTCGGTCCTTCTTCCATGTACTGTTGTGCCCTCCCCTCGCTTCTCTAGGTGGACCTGGAGACACAGGCATGGGGAGATAATGAAAGTGGTGCAGTGTGAGGGTGGCTTTTGCTCACAGCATCTACAGCTACACTCGCTGGGTAGCAAAGCCCAACAATGCCAGAGAGTGAAATCAAGACCCTGAGAAACTGGGCCATGCAACCCTGCACTGACCTAGGGTCTCCAGCTGAGCCAAGCCACGCACCTATTGACTGTGCCTCTTTCCAGCTGAGAGCCACTGTCAGCTCCGAGCTGCAGCCCAGAACAGTCTGCAGACAAAGGCCAAAAAGGAAGAGGCGCAGGGTATAGGGTGGGCAGCAGGCTGCCTTTCTTCGCTCACCTGCAAGCCAGGCAGAGGGCCTCCACCAGGAGAGCACACTGAGGCTGGGTCAGGAACCATAGCCAGAAGAGTAGCCCTAGGAAGACAGGGGCTAAATGCACTCTGGAAGGCCTGGAAGGGGCCTGGAGGTTTGCGGGACAGGGGCACACACCTCCACATGCTCCAGGCCAGGCCATGGGCCATGTTTCTCTGTAGGGCTGGTTGGTGGGCTGGTGTCCGTGGAGGCTGGGCTGCGCAGGGCGGCAGGCAGCCACACGCCAGGCTGGTTCTGCTCCCATAGCGAAGAGCTGCCTGTGTGCAGCTGAGGCTGGAGGCTCCTGGGTGCTGGGGCTGCAGGACCTGCTGGGTATGCGTTCTTCTCCGGGCCACAGGGATACAACCTCGTCTTAAATTTAGTTCCAACACTGCCAGGCAGCTAGCCAGCAGAAAGCACCCCTAACCTGGTCTCTCCTAAAGACAGATGCTCAGGAACAAAGGCAGAAGGAAACCCCATTCCTAAGCCCTCTGCAGCCCACCCTCTCCTGTGGTGCTCTCCAGGGCCAGCTCACGGGCTTCCCATGGTTGGAGTTTCCTAGAATCACTCAGCCCAACCCTCCTTTCCTTAACTGCAGCCTTCATCCTGGCAAAATCTGGACCCTTTGGGTAGCTGGGCTCACTTTCCCTCCAAGGGGAGGTGGCATCTTCAGCCAACTGGCCTACACCCTGCTTCAGCTGGGGCTCCTGGAGAAAGGAAAGGCTGGGAGCAGAGGCTGCACCCCGAGCTCACAGCCTGACTCCAAGGCCAGTGGCTCCTCCCCTCGTAGCAGCCACCTGGGAGAAAGTGGCAAATTCCAGCCGACCTAGTGTCAAATAAGCAGATTTAGTCTGCAAAAAGACTTGGAAAGTGGTCCAGCTGCTCCAGCTGCAGAAGCTCAACAAGACAGGAAGCAAACATCTGAAGGGTGGCAAGTTTTGAAAAAATTTGCAGTCTCCCATCTTCAAATCGTGTATAGACAGGAGGATTCTTGGTGTCTGCTCACGGCTTCCCTTTGACCTTTGGAATGAAAACAAGATGTTCAAAAGAAACCTGGAACACTGAATACGACTTCCTCTCCCAGAGCACCAGGGCTCCTGCCTCCCCTTCTGTCCCTAAAGGCCACAGGTGTCACAGAGAGGCAAGTGTGGCCCAAGTGCAAATACGTTGCTTTCAGCATTTTTAGAAAAAGGATCTGGGTGGTGGGCAGACAGCCCCAGGATTTTATACAAGTCCAAGTTTCACCTACACCATTGGGGTTGACCCAGACAATTTACCCAGAGCCAGCTGGGTAGAACTCCTTAGGGTAGGTTTAGTGTGTGGAAAAGCAAAACAATCTTTTTGTCTCCAAACACCAATAGCAACTTAACAGCGCTGAACTACACACAGAATTGGGTACCTGGGGGAGATAAGTTTTTAAATGTATGTTTAAGTTAAAATTTAAGAATTGGTTTGTATTAAAGAGATAAAGACATAGTTTTAGATAAAAGGGTGACTAAATTATGAATTAAATTCAAACACTGCCAACACTTGATTAAATTATTGGCGAGTTCATCCGAGTGGGCGAGGGTCTGCTGTGTCTGGAGCACGTGCTCTAATTGGCACGGATCCTTGCTTGTGTGGTAGGAGCTGGCAGACCCAGCACCCCATCAACTCCGGTGCTAACTGCAAAAGCTCGCTGGAGTGAAGCGTGGGGACCTAACTCAAGCCCGAAGACTCAGTAAGGACCTCCGTGGATGCACCCTTGGAGGGGATCAGGTGTCACACCACACAGTGGACGCCTGCCCACAGTGCCCTGAGTCACTGGCCCCTCTCATCACCCCCACCAGGGCCTGGAGCCCCTGCACCCACCATCACCCCAGCCAGCACTCCTGGCTCTGCTGAAGATAAAACCCAGCAAATCACGATTTTAAGCTATCTTTCTTCCTACTGCTGAAAAACACTTTGTTCCTCCAGGAAACCCCCTGGGTTGGATGTTGCATTCCAGGGTCTCAGGGTGTCTGTCATGTGTGTCACATCAGCTAATCCCCTAAGTCACAGCCGCTTCTGTGACCACTGCAGAATTCTGCCACTCTACACCGTTTGGAGCCTTAGCTCGGGGAGCAGGAGGAAACAGGATCTGTGCGAGGATTTCCCATGTACGCAGCAAATGCCCTGAAATTCCTCGGGATTTACACCTCTCGGCTACCAGGAGGGAGGAAGGGAGCTGTTCTAATTAGTCGTCGCGGCCAGGGCTGAGTCTAGGCTGGCCTCAGATTACAGATGTTGGGGGCCTGCGCCCGGGAAGGGGCCTCTGGGCGCTCGCGGCCTGGACCGGAAAGTTCGGTTCCAAGGCGAGGCAGCACCATCCCAGGGCAGAGCTCTGGTCCGTTCACTAAGGACACAACTTGGCGACACAGAAGGTTTTCTGTCTCCTAGGCAGACCTGCGTTGAGTCGCTCCTGTCCCCAGTGCCGAGCAGCCTGCGCCAGGCTTCAACGCGGCGCTCGCTGCGCTGGAGCCCGCGCTCTGGGCCTTCGGTTCTCCGAGGCCAGGCGGATCGCGGCTCCAGATCCCCAAGAAATGCCTCTGCCCAGCCCGAGGCGGGGCGAATGCCGGCTTGTGGCCCGCCCTGCGCTCGGCTGAGAACCTGCTTCCGCCGAGGTAACAGCTCTCGCAAACGCAGAGCTGGCGGAGAGTCGGCGCGGGGCGCGCGGGACCGAGAAGCACAGCTTGCTGTCGCCGGCCTGCGCCCCGAGGGTGGCTGGGGCGGCGGCAAGTGCTCTCGGGAACCCGCCAGGCTTTCAGAGTCTCGGTGGGAGCAGGCGCACTCCCAGGGCATTGCCGCGCAGCGCTGTCTGCTCTGTCCCTCTCCTGGTACCCAGAAAGGGCCCGGTGCTTTCGGGCCGAGTCCCGGCTCTCTATCAGCCTGGCGGGGAGCAGGAGTGCGGCGTCTCGGGGCGGGGAGCCCCAAGCTGGGTTTCCGCTGGCTGCGTCCCTCGGCAGTCCCGCGGGGTGCGCGTTGAGGGGTGCGGCCTCTACCGAGGGGACCCGGTCCTTTTCAAGGTCCGCAGCCTCCTTTAGGCGCAGCCCCTTTCCTTCTCCAGTCTCCGCTCTCCTCTCCGGGCCGCTGGATTTGGTCTCCAGGCCCACTTCTATGACTCCCCGATCCCCCAACGGGTTCCTTTCAGGGGTTGGAGAAACCGGCCTCCGTCCCTGTCTCCATCCCCAGCGCCCTCGAAGCGAGAGAACTCCAGGCCGGCAGCGCTAGGTATGGTTCCTCGTGGCCTGCCTTGTGCGGGGGGATGCCCTGAGCAGCGAGGGAATGCCTGCCGCGCGTCTCTGGCTAAGCACAAGGCCGGGGAACTGCGCCCGCGCCCCGCAGTCTCGGGAGGAGGAGGGGCCGGGCCCTGGCGATCCGCGCCACCGCGCGGGCCGGGAAGATCCGGGTTCGAGGCCGCCTGGGGGAAAACTTATCCTTCTCTGCGCAGAAGCGCTGGTCAACCCGCGCCCAACCCGCGCCCTTCCCGGGCCGCCGGGCTCGGCCGGAGGAGCGGAAACCCCCACCCCCAGCGCCGGCACCCGGGGCGCACGGAGGAGTCTCTGGCGCGGATTTGTGAATGAACCGCAGCTTCGCAGCTCACAGATCAGAGGCTGTGATCGCCCGACCGACGTGGTCCAATGAGCGGCTGCAATGAGCGCTTAGCGACCGAGCGGGGACCGGAAAGGGGCCCAGCTCCGCAGCAACTTCAAAGCCGGTGGCTGGGAGGGGTCCGGTGCGCGCACCCCACGCCCCGGGAAGCGCAGAGGCGGTGGACCTGGCGCCCCGACTCTCGCTCCGCTGTCCGCTGTCCGCCCCTCCTCTGTCCTTGGCACCATGCTCTCCGCGTGACCCTGGGGACAACTACAGCCCGGGACCTGGTCCGGTTACTTCCCGGAGCGGCCTGCGCACCTCGCCTCCTGGCCACCCCATCTCTCCGGCTCCCCACCTTTTACAGTTAAAATATTTGACCCCCTGATGCTTGGGGAGGGAACGGGAAGAGTGGACACCCACGGGTGTCCAGGGGCAGACATTGCCTCTCCACGGCCCAGCAGTACACGCCGCGGGTCCCGGCGGCAGAGAGGAATCAATCTACTAATACCGAGCCGGGTGAGAGCGCACGCCTGGCCTCGCCTTGGAGCTGTGCAGGTGCGGGCGACATCTCCCAGCCCCACTCGCGACCGCAAGGAATTTCTCCTTCCAGGTCAGAGCTTTCTAAACACCCTCAACCCAAAGCCGCGATTTGAGCGTGGGTTCAGAGGACTTTGAAAAGGGAGGAGGGGAGAAGAGGAGGTGCGGTGGGGGCAGGGTGCAGAGAGAGGTCAGAGGTTAGGAAGGATTACGGCTGGGCTCTGTGACCCTTCTCATCCTTAGAGGCCCCAGAGGAAGTGGCTGCGGTAAGGAATCCGGGCATCTCATAAAGAAAAACCCTAGCGCTTGAAGGCCTCTGTGTCCAATGAAGACACAGGCCGATCTCAGGTGGAGGGGAGCAGATGGCCCAGGGTGGGAAGACTGGGACTAGGAGGGAAGGCCAGAGAGGGCGCACCCCAGACCACAAAGCTGGCTTCTCTCTCTCTGGAGCCTGTGGACTCGGCCCCAGCTGTGCCCCTCAAGGAAAAGCAGGGTGGGCTCCCCAGGGAGCTGGAGGGGCAGCGGTGGGGAGGTCCTTGCTTTGCTGCCCTGATGAGTTTTGCTCCTTGGAACTGCACCACTCACCTGCCAGGCCACAGCAGGGACTCAGCTGCTACAGTGGTGGAGTGCAGAGGGAGGAAAACCTGCACCGGATGCCTCCTGCTGCACTTGGCCCCATCCCCTCAGCTGTGGCCAGAGGAGGGGCCTCAGCTAGTGCCTGGCTCCCTGGCTGCCAGCATTGCCTTAGCTCCCAGGGGCACCTTTGGCCTCTGCTGGCAGGTCCAGTGGATGTTCGAGAGTATCCTGAGGCCACGTCAGGATCTGCCTCCTGTCCCCTGCCCTCTCAGTCACCTTCTGAGGGTCCCCCCTCACTCTGCCCTGGCTATTCCTATAGAGGACACCTGGGCCTCCTCCCTGTCTCCCAATTTGCACCCTGTGCATTGGCTAGGCATGGGCATTACCACCCAGGCACATGCCCCCAGCAGCCTTCTGCCTCCCCCAGCCCCCAGCCCCTTCTTCTCTCTTCCCTGCAGAGGACCACAGCTCTCTCCTTTTCTGCAGCCCACCAGGATCCCCTCTGCCTGCCTTTCCATGCCCCATAGCAAGTGTCTGTTCTTTTGTGTTGCTGCTGTTTGCATTTTGTAGTCCAGGGGATTGAACCTGGGTCCTCCACACATCCCCGTCCTTTTATTTTTTATTCTGACACAAGGTCTTGCTAAGTCACTAAGTTGCTCAGGGTAGGCTCAGATTCACTAGGCTCCCAGGGCTTACAGGTATGCACCACCATGCTGAGCTACAGTGAGCTTTAAAAAAGTAAACAGACTGTGTGCTTAGCTAGAAGCAGCGTTCCCATCATGCGGGGCAGCCGGGTGGCCTGCCTCCCTCACTCAAGCGCTAACTGTGGCCTGCAGCCAGCCCTGCCTCCTGACTTTGCCTGGCCAGGACCTCCAGGCCACCTCCATGAGGACAGCACCTTCAGGCCGGCTCCCCTTCTTCTGAGATGGTCTTCTTTGGACCTTGGGCCCCCCGAGGAGACCCCAGGATCTACAACAGCGGCCTCCTCAGTTCCCGCCTCTTTACCACCCGGTCTCCTGGAGGATGATGGGCTTCTGCTTATTTTCTGCCTCTGTCCTTGACGTGACCTTCAGGACAGCAGGGCTGGTTCTCTTCCAATACCACTCGGGTTCCTGCGGAAGACCTTTGGGCTCAGCATTGCCTGCAAAGTGACTGGGGGCCCCGCGGAGCTTCATTTATTTAGAATGAACTTACTAATACTTTCTGTATTAGAAGTTAAGATGGAAATATGTTAAATTTATTGATTAATTCATTCATTTACAGTGACGGTAAAAACACAGTTGACATTTACTCACATATTTTAATGAGCATATACTGTATGCCCTAAAACAACAATGAGAGCTCAACGCAAGCACGCAAGCGGCGTTTTCTACTCTTGCGTGCCTCTCGCCGGCTGGAGAGAAGACAGCTGGGTTCCCCTTTCTGCTTGTGCAGCTCATTATTTTGATTCACAGGCAGGAGGAAACTCCAGCGCCTCACAGATCCGGAGTTGTTGGAAAAGGGGAGTGAGTCCTTAGCCTTGCTGGGGCCTGCAAAACTCCTGTTCACGATTCCGTCAAATGTCCTCCCAGTGAGCCTGTCCCCCCCATGTCCCGTCCAGATGTGCTGCACTCTGTGGCTCTGTGAGTGGCTCACTCATCTGTCACTTGGAAGATAGCTGTCCACCGAGCTGTGCGGTCCACCCAGGTGTTGGTGGACCTACAAGACACCCAACGCCCACAATTTGGAGGAGGAGAGGCTTCCTGGGCTGTCGTCAGACCAACAGGGATTCCGCCCGGCGGCTCACCGCGCCAGTGGCCAGGCAGAGGCCACGTTTTCTAGGCTAATGGAGCTTTGCCCCCAATTCTGCTCTCAGGAAGGAGTCTCCTTATTATGCACTTATTAGAGCATGCTTTAAATAGTACCTCCATTTGCCTCCCACCCACCAGGCAGGGTCTCCGTGGAGGAGCTGAGGCCCGTGGGAACGCGCGCCCGGCTCCGCTTGAGAAGAGTCCTCAGTAGGGGGCCTGGCTTCCCCGCCAGGGATGGAACCTGCTTCCATTTCATTTCCACGTGGGGGTGATTCTCAGGCTATGACAATTAAGAAAGAGGAGAAGCCATTTGCATTTTCCTGGGTGTTAATGACCTTCCAAACCAACGTTCAATTGTCTAGTTTAAAACAGTGCAGCACGCATTCATATGAATAATTCAACAGCTGAAGAATTCCCATGCATGGGGTAAAAAACCTTCTTTTTGACCTAGTTCCTAAAGTTGAATCAGTTCATGCAGTGAACATGGTTTCTGTTTTCTAAAGTCTGTGCTGTTTTACTCAAAGACGATACAGCCTAAGTAAAGTTACCACCAAGGTTTGGAGACTTGAATTGATGGAGAGACTTAATTCATTTTGCATAACCTGAAGCCTTGAACTTAATTACTGTTCCATTGTGGGTACACCTACTGGTTGAGTGTGATATGACTCTAGCGCGGGTTGCAAATACACAGACAAAGGCAGGAGTGGACCGGTCAGGGAGTCTGAGGAGCCGCGAGGGTCAGTGGGGCCTGTGGCTGTGGCCAGTGGTGGGGTGCCGGGTGGGGACCGGTGGAGACTGCAAGTGGTGGGTCCTTGGACTTGAGCAAGTTGTGGGCAGACAGGGAGGCAAAGGCAAAGGCTGCCACCTCCCAGGGCCAGCCAAATGCTCCTCCAGGAAGCTGAACCACAGCCAAACAGGCTGGCGGTCCACAAGGGAGGGCAGGGTGCTCCCACAGCATCTCATGGCTGGTTCAGGAGGAGCCACCTGAGAGCAGCACCGTGGACAGCGCCCGTCCCCATCCCCAGGGAGGTGCTGTCACAGCAGAATGCCAGGCCGGGCCTGAGTAACCATGTTATTTGTGTTCCATATGTGGTTATCAGCAAATCTATTTTTTTTT
>NDGM011018128.1:0-12100 GCA_002564305.1 Octomys mimax | reverse complement strand
CTGAGGCTCTTGCACTTGCCAGGGAAGCACTTATTCCACTGAGCCATCTCCCCGGCCCCAAGAAAATAATCACTTTTACTGATTATTCTAAAAGTAATTGGGTCCTACACGAGACAGGGATGTTGATAAACACTGCTGTCTGACATGTGGACCGTGGCACAGGTAATGTGGCTGCAAACATATTTAAAGTTTATTTCTGTTATGAAATGAGCAAGAATAAATCTGTAGGCAGGGACAGATCTCTGCACATGGCCAAGTAGTCCAAGGTAGGGTTCAAGGGGGGCTTTGAGTCCACATGTGTGTGAAACTTAGAAGCAAGTTGCTATAAATTCTCAGAGTTTCAGTTTTCTAGGCTCTAAACAAGGTTTTATTCTATGAGTCTTTTTTTTTTTTTTAAATGTATTTGGGACAGGGTCTCCAGGGTGTCATTACATAGATCAGACTCATAGTGATTATGTTTTCAGCCTCCCAATCCCTGGGATTACAGGTGCCACCACCACGCCCAGTCTCAGTCACTATCTCAGCACGCCCTGGAGGCAGGACCGGCAGGGGGCTGCCGCGCTCCACCAAAGCAGGCGCTTTAGTCTGCTGAGCTATCTGGCCAGCCCTACAAGGTTTTATTTTAAATGACTCTGAGAGATCAGGAGATCATCCCTGTCCCTTAGGAGCCCCCAGGCTTGGCACCCCGTTCCTCGCCTGGTGCCACACACAGCCAGCGTCTGTCATGGAAGGCACTGTCCAGCTGGTGGCTGATGGGCCCCATGGAGGGCTTCTGCAGGGAGAAAGAAAAGAGGCCGATCCTTCCCTCACGCTCATTACCACCTTCACCTTCAGAAACAGGCGAGCTGGAGGCAAGCCTCTGACTCCTTTTATGGCAAACAGAAATAGCTGAATATAAATGATTTCAATGCCCCAGTTGAGAAACGTAGAAGATACGGCTTTCTATCATGTTTGTACAAGCCAGATGTCACTGCAGATGCAATTAGCTGTCTTTCGCTGTGCTAACAACATCCAAATGTTTAATCCTGAGGCGCCTTGCACGCACGCAGAAAGGGGATGACAGGGAACGACAAGGGCTGGAAGACTGAGGAGGGATTCCTGCCACCTCACCGTTTCGGTCTTTTAAGAAAAGCCTGCACAAGGGACCCTCCCCAGGCAGACGGTGCCAGCTGGGACTTCCAGGCACAGCGAGGCTGAGTCCCCACCTCTGGGCTCAGTGTCTCCAAGAAGCAGGCACCATGCTGACTGCTTGCACTTGGCCTGGAGCCACCCATCCACCCACCTCTGAATAAACAGCTCAGACTGGCCTGTATAATAAAAAGACATTTTATCATTTAAAAAAATGAGGGTATCTTTTCTTCTGAGATGCCACCACTCTAAGAGAAGTGTTGCTGTTTGTTATTTTCGATGATTTCTATTGCCCTGATAACCTTCCTGCACGCACATCAAAGCGCAGACACCGAGAGCGTGCCTGGAGATTCCTACCCCTCCTGCCGACCTCTGGGGCCTGCTCTTTTTGGCCTCCTGGCAGCTTCTGCAGTGCCAGCCCAACTTCCCAGATTTTGAAAATAGCAAAATCCAGTTCAATGAGAGGACTTGTCCACAGTGACTCAGTAAAATGAAGATCAATATCCTCTAACATGAAGCCAACTATGGACTCTCAAATTTACGACTTCTAGAAGAAAATTTTGTTGACCATCAGTAAGGAAACAATTTCTTTTTATAAAAAAAGCAACTTGCCAAAGCAAAGATAGATCAATATTATCAACACTAAAAACAGCTTTAGCTGGGTTTTTTTGAACGATCTAAAAGATATTTTAATTGAAGAAAGGTGTTAACCTGAGTTTAAAGGCTGAAAGCGCAAACTTAAAAATTAGGAAGAGTGCACATCGCTGATGCCAACCATGCCGGCAGGAGGACTAGGCACCTGGCCCCAGGCAGGCAAAAGAAACCAGGAAGGGCAACCCAGCCGGAAGGAGTCAGCTGCTCAGACACGGAGGGCCAGGGCACGAGGACCACGCCTTAACACAAGGCTGATCAGAGACCTAGAAGTTCAAGGAGAGGAAAAGAAAGCTCTAAGAGTTCAAGCTTGAGAGGTTTATGGAACTAATCACAAAAACCAGGATTATACAGATCAAAGCACAAGGTAGCAGGCCAAATATGGGCAGTCTACTCCTCAGCATGTTGGTTTAGGGCCGTCACAGACAAGACAAATAGCAAAACCAGCCAGAGAAGAAACAAAAAGACTTCCTAAAAAACGAACTTGGGGTAAACACAAATTTTTCAGCAGCACTTACAGAAATTAGGAAAAAAAAAAAAGCAATCAGCTAATAGCTTCACAAAGAATGGGGAGAAAATAACTGTCCACATAGTATGTAGACAAAGAACACATACCTTTCAAGGAGTAAAACAGCATACAACTATAGTACAAAATGGGGAAATGTTCCTGAGGCATATTGCATTCAAGGAGCTTCCAAACTGGAAGCTTCATAAAGGAGCAAAGTTCTCACAGCAGCAGAGAAAGGCTGAGCGAGCAAAACTATCTTCCCTGCAAATTCAAATCCCACCCACAGAAAGCAGAACGCACTTGCAATTCGTGTTGATTAAAAAACATCGTAGAACTAAGTCCTCTACAGCCGTAGCATTTGGCTTAGGAAGGCTGTGCTGGATTTCAAAGAGCCTCTTGTTCTCTCTTGGTACAGGTGAAGCCTGCTGGGCCTTGGGGAGCCTCTCCCCACCCAACTCCTTCTCAAGCCAAGCAGGGCTCCCCTTTCTGTCTAGACTATACATGTTCTTGGGCCTGGTGCTAGTGGGAGCCACAGTTGCCAGTCACTACCTGTCTCAAGTCCATGTCACCTCTCTAAGCTCAGTGGCCTTGACCCCTCTAGGATCCTTGGGGTGCAGGTGCCCCTGATGATCTGCGCAGGTCCCATCACTTCCTCTCAGCTCTTTCCTCCTCTCCAGCTCTCCCTGCCCCTGAGTCTATGCCTTTGTGGGTGCCACCTCCACTGACTCCACGGGGATTTTCTGGAGCTCTGCCAAAGGTACAAGTTGGTTATACCTTATTGTCTTCAATTTCTTCGTGTATGTACATATAGACTTTATATAATTGGAAAGCAAGACCGAGATGGTATTTATCATGCAGTTCCTTTTAGGTCTAAGGTTTCTGTTTGCTCTTATTCCATCTTTGTTCGTCAGTTTCTCTGTCTCAACCTGCCTGGTCTAGTTTTAGGTAACTCATACAACCACTTAGTGTGCCGTCTTCTGGGATTTCCTCCATATTTTCATAAGACAAGAACAAGCACCTGCTTATACATGTACACACACACGCGCGCACACACAGAAGAGGTTGCACTGCTTCAAATATTTCCTGTATTTGGCTTTTTTACACATGGCAATATTTTATTGACCTCCAAGAGAACTCTCTTTCTAATGCTTGACAGAAAAATGTAAAAATCACGGTTTGGATCTGGCCAGAGCCACATGCACAGCTCACACACAGCGACCCCGGAGGGTCTCATTTCCCACTCCTCGCATGGCCCCCAGGCCTCATGGCGTAATTCATTAAGAGCGCTCCTGGCTGTTCATGTGAAACAATGGAAAGGCTGCATTGCCATAGATGCTGGCAAACCAGCAACTCACATTCCACTGAGAATCAAACGCTCTGCCATCACCAGTGCCTCAATGTAACTGCTTAGATGTTTGGGAGTTATCCGTGAGAAAGTCCGGCTGACGACTAAGGCAGACACCACGCCCTTCAACAGTAGGGAGTGTGACACTCAACTAACTCCCCGAAGGTCACCTTTGCAGCTGGGATTTCAACTCAGAAATGTTCTAGTACGCACTTGAATCTCTTTACCTCAAGCTACACTATTTGCAAAGCACCTTCCTAGTAAGTAAACTAATAAAGGGGGAAAACGTTCTAAGGCTCTGCCTTACTCGGTTTACATCATCAGGCTTCCCTCCTTGAACTCCCAAAGCTTACGAATAACCTCCCATTCATAGACTGGATATGCATTCGATGCATAGATTACACGTATGCATGTGCTTATATCTATCCATGAAAGAAAAAGTCTGATCATGAGATGGATTTTTTTTAATCTTTCACCTTAAAGAGTCTGTAAAAAGAATTCATTAAAGTTCCCTTATTTACTGTAAATCTTCTTAAGTTCTTGCTAAAAGATTCACTTAGGCTTTTGTCCTCAGGTAAACCTAGATGCTGCCGCTCTAGGCAGTGCAGTCACCAGTAAAGGCAACCACATTACTGTGATTCATTATAAACTTCGTATTTCAGAGGTCAGGCAAGCTGCTAAAGGAAGATCCATGCAGGCATCTGCCTCTCGACCCTTGGTGGGCAGAGGCTTTGTTGCCCTTTTTAGATAAATCTTCCCTTACTTCATTGCTCCGCTTACTTCGCAAGCGCCAGCCAGAGGGAGCCCAGAATTCTCTCTGCCCGTTGTCCACAACTGACCTTTTCCACTAAATCACAGGTGAAAGATAGAAGCCTCCTTAGTTTTGTATTTATTTATTTATTTATTTATTATTTTTTAATGGAGAAAAGACAGGCAACCGTGGCTGGGTTTCTCTCCTGGACTTGGCCAGCTTCGCTTCTCAACGATGAGCTCTTCCCAGCTCCAAATATCCCCCCTCCCCTCCCCTCAAACGTTTAGGCTGCGTCGGACTTTCCCTGAGGCCACTTCCGAGGTCCTCCCGGAGCGCTGCCGTCAGTGCTACCCCACCACCCGGCCTCGGCCGCCACCCTTCCCCACTGAAATGCAGGTGTGTGGTTGTCTTCCTTCTTTTGCAGTTGTGGCTGGCATGGGGTTTTCACATGCACTCCAGGAACATAGTTTATAATGCCTTTTTGGTGAATCCTGGCATTATTATCCAAAAATAAGAATCCAATAAGTAAGAATCACCACCTTTGCACTTAATTATACTTACAGGCAATGCGCACGCAGAGACCTGCTGGAAGGGAAGGGAAGGGAAGGGAAGGACCCTCAGGAGGAGCGAAGTTGCTCAGCTCCGCCCCCTCACGCAGCCTGATGGCAGGCTCTTTGTACCTCCGTCCAGCCTTTCTGCTGTGGCCGATCAGCTGAGGGCTCTCCTCTGAGTTCGTGAGGTACAGCTCTGCTAGTGTGCCAGGCCAAGTGTCCCCGGCCCTGCACCCTTAGTGTGACAGCTCTTACTTGGCCCACACCCCGCCAGTTGACCAGTTAATGCCAGACGCTGCCAGGCAGTACCGCGAGCTGCAGGTCCCTGCGTCTGCTGGCCACCACCACATGGGCACTCTGCCGGCTACCTGCTGTGCCTGTCCCCGATCGCTCAGGCCAGCTTGTCTGGGGCGCTCTGCAGGGCTCACAGCTGCAGATGTTTGCAAATCTTTTTTATAAAAGTGATAGCTCTGTCCACACTAGTCAGATCTTAATAGGTTTACAGGACCTACCCAGCCCGTACTACCAGAGAAATAAATCATGAGCAGATTTACAGGACTGCCAGAAAACAAGAGGCTCAGTTCATGGGAGAGTGCTCCCGCAACAGTAAGACAAGCGTGAGGCTCGTGCTCCTCAGGTAGCAGCTGCCAGCCCGGGTTGCATCTGTACTGAAGCCTGGTGAAGTGTCCACGTAAAAGCCTGACAGTTGGGCCACATTGGTCTAAGCTTTTCAATCCTACTGCTTGGTCCAAACTCAATCTCAACCTTAGACCAAACTTCAGCCCCCTGAGGTCAGGCCAGACGCCAGGCAGAGTGGGGTGTGACGTTCCAAGACAGTTATTCTGTCCTCCAGCAAGTGGAAGGGCTGAATCCGAGGATCTCCAGGAGAGCTGGCGTGGCCATCACAGCTCACTCGGACTTGGGAGGCTGGGGATGTGAATCATGGGCTCAGATCCCTTCCCGTTCCCTGCCACATTTAGGATGGTGTCCTTGCCGCTTCAGTGAGGAGTGGTGAGTGAGCGGTGTGCACCCTGGAAGACACTGAGGCAGGATATCCCAGGCTTCCCTCAGAGGAGGAATCACAGCAACTGTCAGCTGAGACACACAGTCCCCCCCCCACCCCCCGCATCACAAGAGGATGGCAGGGAATAGGCGCTGCACCTCAGGCTCACAGCCAGCCTGTGTGAGGACAGGTTATCTCTACATTGATAAGAGAGAGATTCACAGCACTGACCAGGATTGCGATCATGAGTGGAAGAGCTAGCTTTCAAGTTCGGGGTATGTCAACATTTTTGCTATCCACAATGCACCTCACACTGAAAGAGCACTTCAGTGTGCTCCCTTCCCTGAAATGACCAGCACGCTCCAATGTCTTTGGGAGTGAGTCTCACAGGCTGGGAGGAAACAGTTCCCTGCAGGGGCCCTTCAGAAGAGGAGGGTGCAACGTGTCCAGCCTTTGTCCACTAAAGCTCCACACACTCTTGTTCGGAATGATCTTTCCCATGGTGGGGAATCATTTCTCTAATGCTTTCGCAGTCATCTTCCCAGAAGAGGTGCCGTAACTTGGTTCAACTTTGACTTGAGACTGGCCAATTAGAGAAATTTCAATTGCCTTAATTTTGCCTAGAATAATTGTACACAGCGCGTACTTCAGGCAGACTTTGTAAGATTAAATATGCTTAACTATATCAGACTATGAAAAACACTTTTTATTTAGAAAACATAAGTCAATAGAGTAAACGATAGGAAAGTACACAAAATGTTCAACTGAACACAGAGAAGGTAAAAAAAGAAACAAAAATAAAATGCTGATGGAGCAAATATAAAGCAGGTAGCAAGAAGGAGTTAGCCAAACCATACCAATAAACACCTTAAATATGAATGCTAGGAATAAATGAATTAATTTTAAGGTAAACATTACCACACTAGGCTTTTTAAAAAGCAAGGCTGATCTTTGTGGCATCTACAAAAACGTCCTCTATATTTGAAGCTATGAGTGAGTTAAAAGCAAAAAGAATGCAGAAAAACATACCATGAAAATGCTGAACAAAGAAAATGAGATTAGCTCTATTGCCCTCAGATAAAAGAAGGCTTCTCAGGATGAAATAGTGAAAGAGCCAAAGTTTGCACAAAAACATCCTAAACTTACAGGTGCCAGATGCCCAAATTTAAAAGTGCGTTAGGTGAAAGCCGTTGCTTCTGACAGGAGATGCAGAGAAACCCACGTCGTAACTGGGAACTTCCACTTTCTTCTTTTACTATTAGATACTACACATAGGAAGAAATCAACAAGAATACATTTGCTATATCATAGACCTAAAGTGCCCACGTGTGGAGACGTGGCCTGGCTGTATCAGGAGGGTCACTGGGGATTTGAACTAGAGAACTAGGTGCGTTCTTGTTTCCGGCTCTTCCCTCCTGTCCCTGCTTCCTGCACACCATGCAGAGGGCAGCCCTTCTTCCACCACTCCCTTCTTCAGTGCAGCCAATTTAAATTGGAAGTGTCGGGTATTTTTCCCAGTGACAGGATAGCTGACTAACACAGCGTACCATCCGAAAACGCGATGGGCAAGCTTGACCTAACTGAAGTTAATAGAACACTCCTCTTAAGAGTAGTAGAGTACACCTTGCATTCAAGTGCTCGTGGAACATTGGCCAAGGTAGATTGCGTTTGTTAAGCATGAGTCTTGTGAACAGAACAGAGACCTCCCCTGCACAGTTCACACCCACACTAGGAGGAGTTAAAGTCTATTCGCAGGAGCTTGGGGCCTAGGTTGGTGCATCTGACTTAAGCCATGGTTCTGTACCCCAACCTGAGGATCTGGGTTTGCTTATTGATCTCTCCAAACCTCCACATTCATATCTGTGAATGGCAAAAACTTCCCCTACCTAGCTGGATGGTGGTGAGGGTTGGGAAGGACATGAAGAATTTGGTAGCCTGCAAAGGTTGACACCTACAGATGGGATCTGACAGCTACCCTGCTTTCCATTGTTGTCTTTGCCAAGCTGGAGATGCTTTTGGAGTAGGATTGAAAACACACCCATGGAGGGATGCACATGCTTTGGAGGTTGGTCAAGACCAAGCTCCCCGAGACCAGAAAAGGGCATATGGCTTCAAAATTCCACTCTCTAGCTTCAGGGACCATAGAGGCACTGGATGTGGATTTCTGTCCTTTGGCCAAAAGCAGAGTTTCTGAGTATCTTTTGAAGTTTGAAACCCAGAGGACTGTGTAGAAGATTCCTAGCAGTGGGTTCATTTATTTAAGTATTAGTTGAGTTTTGAGAAATTTTCAAAAGCAAAGGATTTGAGCCCCCACTGCACATGCCTGGCAAGGTGGTACTGTTAGTGCTGACTGTGGATATCTCCGGATCCAAGGAGTGGACAGGAAATGTGCATGAGTGGGGTTTAGTAGGAAAGATTCTTGTGGTTCTTAACAATTTCCATGCACCTCTAGGTCATTTCTAGTTGTCACAGAATTGCAGAGTCATTCTGGATTCAACCTCAAGGCTGAAGCTATGGTCACCTCTCACTAGATGTCTGGGCACAAAGATCAAGTCTAGAAGTCATATAGTAACATGAGCCTCTCTGACATGCCGCACTCCCAATGCCAGTACCAACGAGAGGAGAAATGGGGCCCAATGTGCCGAGCGGGGAAACAGGCAAGTAGACATTAAGAAACGTGGTCTAGAGTCCAGGGATGGTGGTGCATGCCTGTACTCTCAGTACTTGGGAGGCTGAGATAGGAGGATCGCTACAAGTCTGAGCTGCATAGTGAGGCCTTGGACCAAATATATAAAAAAGAAACATGGTCTATACCCTAGTATCCATGTACAGATATCAGGTAAGAGAGGCTTTGACCTCATTTGAATGGAGTTCTACCCTTGGAACGGTCTCAGCGATCATTCAGGTATGATGATAACGGCACATTTCTTAATTTCTTGTCAACATAAACCTAGTGTTTCTATATTACAGCATTCAAACGACCACCAGGAGTGTCTAGCTGTTTCCTAACCCTAGAGGTTAGTGTTCTTTACAGCCTAGGCATCAACACAGGCATGGTATATCTGACAGGTGTTGTCTGAAAGAGGCCTGGGAGCCTAGCTGGAACCTGAGGCTGAGCTGCATCCTGGGGAGCCAGAGCTCCAGCAGCAAGGTCCTGCTCCAGCTCAGGGGACATCAGGAGATGCAGCATAAGAACAGGGTGAGGGCACAGTTCTGTGGCCCCCAGTAGCGATGACGATATGTCCAGTCTTTGCTAATGCATGAGCTGAGATTGACTTTTATGTTTTTAAAGTTAGTAATCATATAAAAATTCAGCTAGGATTAGAAATGAGCATTGTTATGAATAGAAAATTCAAAGAACTACTAATGGCATTTGTCAAGCTTTTGTAGTGCTTTTGTCAGGCTTCTTGCCTCATTCTAAGTAACTGCTCTCCTTTGCTCCTAATTGTGAATGTGCAATTTTGCATGTGAAATCATGTGCCTAATTTTTTTAAAGGACCCCCTTGAATTTCATGTTTCAGCCTTGCCACCCTGATGTGCTCCCCAGCACAGGCAGGCTCAGGTCACTGACCAGAGCTGGAGCAGCCAGCTCTACTTAAGATAGAGGCAGAAGCCTGCAGGCCCATGTGCAGCAAAGCTGACACCAGGGAGGAGAGTACACAGAGCAGAGAAAGAACTGTGACCTGCAGATGGCCCTTGCTGCTTGCCGTAAGCACAGTCCTGAACGCATGTGTGAAAAGAAGCCCTTTGGCTAGGGAAGGAAGAGCTCTGAGCTCACAAGAGAACTTTCTTTACTCATAGGAACAGATAAAGTGCAGGGCATTGCTTAGAGAAGGGATAATCCCAAATTATAAAGTTTTTAAATAAGCTATACAATAATAAAATCATTTCCAATAATTTCCTACATCCTAGAGTGAACTTCAAAGTCATCACAGCAACAAACATACTTAGCTTTCGACACCACACCATGCGAAACCTACAGCGTCACATTTAATAAAAACAAATCAGGTTCATAATGAAATAGTATGTCCCATAGTGACAAAGCCAATGCAAAGATACTAACAGTTAATAAAGCAGTAAACAAAGGCATTCATATAGTTATTAAAATACTACCCCACATTTCTAAAAATCTAGAAGCAAGCTCGATCATAGTCAATGCAGGCACAGAAGATGTGAGAAAGACACAAATACAACTTTCAGAGGTAAACACTGTCATGTTAGAAATGGCAGGTACAGTGGAGAGGACCTACTGCAGATTAGTGATCACAGGGTAAAAGGCTGGTGAAACACAACCCCAGTGTCCTGAGACTTCACAACAGTGATGGAGGCTTTCAGTCTGTTTTCGAATCATGGCCACGCTGAGGCAATTCCACATGGCAAGAGGCTCCCCTATTTGGAGACAAACATGCTCGGGCTGAAACGGTGGCTCTGTCACTTGCAGAAGACGGACCACACTTGCTGCGGCCAGGGACTCATCGCTTAGTGTCGGAGTCCGCTCTTTGCATCCTAGAGTGAGACGATAATGCCTGTGTCTTCTAAGAAGATGGGGATTGTGGATGAGCTCTATAAAACCAAAACGCATCCACTGTGAGGTTTTCACATAACAAACTTGGCAGTATGAGTTGCACTCTGGCGGTGGACATCCAGAACATGATGGTGACCTGTGCGGCGGGCACACCAAAACACCTTTAGTGAGCCTCAGTTGTCTCACCTGTGCATGAAACACCGCCGAAGATGTGTCTTCTTCTTTTTTATTAGTATTTATTTGTAGTACACAACTTTTTAGATTCCTCGCGTGCAACTGGTACATGTACATAACACAGTTTATTTTGTTTCTCATCCCCTGTCCCCGCCTTTTCTCTTCCCCCTTCAATCTCCAGGTCCCTTCCCCTTCGAGAAAGCTCTATCTCCCCGCTCACTCTTAGCTGTCCTCCACTTTGCTCTCCATTTATAATTTTGGTATCTCATATGACGCAGACCCCATAATAGGATCTCCAATGTCTGATTTATTTTACTTAACATTATTGTCTAAATTTCATTGCTATTTTATCTTTTTTCTCATTAAAGTGAATAAAAATACAATAAAATAAATTCATAAAAAAGCAAAAAAATGATCTCAAGGTGCATCTGTTCCCCTACAAGTTACTCAAGTTTATCTTCCTTTATGGCAAAGTAGTGCTCCATGGTGTATAAATGCTACACTTGCTTTATCCTTGCATCTGTTGATGGATATGTAGACTGTTTCCAAGATTTAGCTATTCTGAATTGTGCTGCTATCAGCGTGGATATGCACAAGAGACTGCACTGTGGTATTGTTACCTCTCCTTGGGAAGACATTTGGAAGGGGGATAGCTTATCTTAAAAATAATCTAAGCTGGGCTGTGGAGATAGCTCAGAGTCTAAGCATCTATCTGGCAAGCACAAGGACCTGGGTTTGATCCCCAGTACCACATGCCTGCCAGCCCCAGAACCCCAGGCACACTGTGCCACCCACCGAAACCAGGGATGGTGGTGTACACCTATAATCACAGCCCTGGGGAGGCTGAGACAGGAGGATCAATATGAATCTGAGCCACATAGTGAGATCCTGTACCAAATAAATTAAGAAAGAAAAGATTTTTTTAACTTAAAAATAAATAATAATCTAAGCTGGTCAACGCAGCACACGCCTATAATCCAAGCACTCTGGAAGGCTGAGTGAAGAGGCTTGACAAATTTGAGCCCTGTTTGGGTAATTTGATGGCCCTCCTTCAAAGTAAAAACTAAAATATCTGGGAATATAGTTCAGTGCAAAGGCCCTGCATTAAATCCCCAGTACTGCAAATAAATAAATATATAAATAAACATCTTTAAAAAATTAGTCTAGGAACCAGGGAGATGGCTCAGTASAATAAGCGCTTGCCTGGCAAGCACAAGGGCCTCAGTTCAATCCTTGGTTCCGTAAAAAATAAAAATAAAAAATAAAAAATTGGTCTAAACAAACTTTCTTTTGTTCTTTTTTAAAGAGAAAACAAATTAGAATTAACACAGAAAATTACAAGCCATACAGATTTTTCACTTAACAAACTAATATGAATGTCACAGCATTTGTTGTAATACGTAGTGTTGTCTTCCAACCAGTTATTCATATTACCAGATATGTGCATGTAAAATTGGAAGAAGA
>NDGM011018125.1:0-13767 GCA_002564305.1 Octomys mimax | reverse complement strand
TCTTCCAACCAGTGATTCATAAGTTGAATAATGACACATTATTATCCCATGATGCTAAGCAACATGCACTTCCTTCTTTGATAGCCTCCTTGGTAAAGCCTTAAACAGAGATACATTTTAAATTTCTTTTCCTTCTCTAAGTTCTGAGTATGTACAAAAAAACACATTGAAAAATTTCCCTCTAAACTCTGCTACCATTAAAATCTATGAATTGTCTTTTGTAAAATATATGTTCATATTATTTTTCCCTTTCTTTCTCTATTGAGCTGTTAGAATTTTATTGTCCAAGTACAGGACAGCAGCACAAATAACACTCCCCAAAGGACACCACAGTCTGAAATGGCTGTGGGGGTGAGGAGGGGACAAGTCACAGTGCCGGTTTCTCAGTTCAGTCTCCAGTGTTTTTCATCCATTTGCTTTAAAATGTCAGATACAAAAATTTATTAAAATAAGCTCTTGGTTATAAAGTTATAAATATTTACCTACTATTATATGAATGGTTTTATTTTTAAGGATTTGGTCCATTCAGAATACATCATGGTGTAAGGTGCATGACTGATGGGACCTTCGCTTTGCTCCTGTTCTCTAATCAATTATTACAAGATAATTAATTGAAATTCCATCACTGGTATCAGTGATTTGAGGTATATTTATTGAATGGAAAAGGTAAGAATATACTTTTGCTTTCTTGTGAACTTTCAGCTCTGCTTCTTTGCCCCACTGGTTTATCTGTAACCATTAGGAGTATTTTTAAAATTGCTAAAGCTTTACAATTAATAAGGTCAGTCCTCTTCTTTGCCCTTTCAAGAGTTTCAAGGTACTCAGATGTTTCCACTTAAACTTTGCCTTCTTTTAAATTTGGTGCCCCTTTTCCTTATCTTAAAAACCTTCTGTATTTTTGTGATCATGTGGGATTTATAAAGCAATTCACGGTGAATTTGTTGCTTTTTATAAGGCACAGATCATATCTTTTTAAAAACTCTGGTTTATGATGTTTCTTTTATTTTTTTAAATATTAATGTACAGATTTTTATTTTGTGGCCCAAGAAGGTGGCATGTCTTTTGCCAGGTATGGATTTTTTTTTTAACTTCAGAAGGTTTTAAAAGTTTCCAACATGTTTCCCATTTCTTACTAATACTGTTGGTACACAATACACATCCTTGGTGGTTATGAGGACCCAGCGCTTTCTGTCATTGTTTCTACGTATATTTAAGTTAATTACCTGAAAGTCCTGATACCTATATATTAAGTTTATATCACTATTTTCAATTATATGCACTTATTTTTCAGTAGACTCTCTTGAATTTTTAAAATTTGAAATATCACTTGCTTGCTAGGGAGATAGCACAGAAGCAGCATAAACACCTGCCTTTAGTGAATATATATATATATATATATATATATATATATATATGCTTTCTAAAATAAAATAATTAATGTTTAGTGTTGTTTACTAAGCTTTGATAGAAAATTTCAAGTAATATTTTAGCTAGACTTATTACTTTGTGTCTTGGTGTTCTTACTGTTATAACAAAATAGTACAGCTTGGAAACTTGTGAGTAAAAGAACTTTAACAGCTTCACTTAACAACACACAGAGTTGTTGATCAAAGTTTGGAACTAACTGAAGATATAGTCAAACCAAAGCCATAAACTGGAGTGTTTAATCTGTATCCTCATTACTTAGGGCTGTTTTAAATTGTACTGAGGACTTATGTACTTATTGCACTAATGGTCATCTTATTTGTAATTATAAATAAATTAATGATTTTTAAATTTTATACCATTTTTCTTTTGTTTTAAGAAAAATTTCTCATAATGCTATTGATTTGTTTCTGTATTTTAGGGAAGGGTCTACCGCGTGTTCAGGGTCTCACTACTAGATCGGACTCATAGTGATCTCCCATTTAACAGACTCCCAAGGACTGGGATTACAGGCGCCCAGCCTCCAGCTTAGTTTCAGTTGCTGTCTCAGCACACCTCAGGAGCGGGCCCCGCATGGGAGGCTCTGGGGATTGAACCTGCTGGCCCTTGTGCTTGCTTGCAGGTTATTTAATCCGTTGAGTTATTTGGTGAGCCCCTCATAATGTTATTAAGTCTACATGGCCTACTGATGTATTCAATTTATTCTATTTTATGTATCTGGTACAGGGTCTCACTACAAAGCTCGGACTCATAGTGATTCTCCTGTCTTCAGCCTCCCCAGCGCTGGGATTACTATGCCCAGACTTGGTTTCTGGCTCAGTGTGCCCCAGGGGCGGGGCTAGTGAAGCATGTGGGAACAGTGATCGAATCCTGGTCCCTGTGCTTGCCAAAGCAGGCTCTTGGTCCACTGAGCTATCTTACCAGCCCTTATTCATTTTTTGTTGTTGTTGTTGATTAATTGGCTGTGACATTTTCATATTTTCATGGGGATCAGTAGTTTGAATTTGTATTTTCTAAAGATAGACTAGGTTAATCAGATTATTAGAAAGTCACCCTTGACCAAATAGTTGGATGTCTTTTCACAATAAAATAATAACAAATAATTCTTTTATATTTTGTTGTAGTGGCTTTCTTTCAAAATCCTTTGCTTTTACTTATTACTTTTGTGGGTATTCTTTGTTTGTTTTTAGCTTCACAGCCTACTTCTTACTTTCTTCTATGTTCTTGTGTTTGCTTTGTTATTTACTTTAAAATTTGTATTGGTATTTTGGCCCATCATCCAATTTTATTGAAGTAGTTTTTCTTTTACTAGTATCTACATAAATGCTACCATTTACTTTTCTTTAAATAATTTCCTGCTCATATTGTTTAGGAAGTCTGCCTAGTGGCACTAATTGCTCCTCCCCAATCATTTATCATGGTTCTCCACTCAAGCGTGTTTAAAAATCTCATTCTTTACTGCATCACATAATATTTGCCTTGTGCTCTCTGGGCCTAATCACCTCTGTGAATTTCTCCAAATATGCAGCTCAATACAGAGAAGGCTCACCAGGAGCCTCTTGCTTTAGTGTCCTTTCATATTTTGCTGCTTTCTACAAGTATTTTCTTATTGTAATGTCTTCATGAGAACAACTTTCTTGGGCCAGGGAGATAGCTCAGCCATCTAAGCACTGGCTTGCCAAAGAAGTGTAAGGTACTGGGTTTGAACCCTGGTACCACATGCTGTACTGGCCCTTCATGGAGCCAGCCACTGAAACCGGACATGGTCGCACTATGAGTCTGAGCTGTGTAGTGAGAATCTGCCCCAAATAAATAAATAAAGATTTTAAAAAATTCTTGTGTTTTTGCATTTCCAAAGCTGTTGTTCTCTTGACTCTATGCTTATAAATTATCAATGATGGGCTTACTTTTTCTCTGAAAGTATTCTAATATTCTGCTATCTGTTACAAGGGAATACTGATATAGAGGAACATAAGCGTAAGTGGGTCTCCAACGCCTAGTTTCACTATTATCTTTTACCTTCCATATTTACATAAAATTCTGTTTTTTCCTTTATTTTATGAAAAGATATAAAACTATATTTCATAACAAAATAGTAGGAAAAAACAACAGTTAATTCAATGCATATTGTTACCTTTAAAGTAATTGCTCAGACACAAGATACAGGCATAAGAAATTCTTCAATTGACAGTAGCACAGCCTTCCCTTTCAGTGAACTAAGAGACACTAATAGCGTAACTGACGTGCACTGTCTTCCCTTGTTCTTCCTGTCCTTTCTCCTTTTCCCCATCTCAGTTCCTCTTAATCAATTTCTTCCATTTCACAATATTCACTGTACATTTTAAAACTATTTTTCTACTTTTTGTTTTGATTTATTTTTGGAAGGTGTAGGGATGTGGAGTCGTACTTTTCCTGACTCTTTAATTCAGTTAAATCTTTTTTATCTATGTCTTTGGGACACTGCATGTTGGAGCATCTTTGTTTTGTTTTCTATAAAATCAAATTTAAATTATTTCCTTATGAACTCTACCTTCATTTGGTTGAAACACTTCTTTTGTTTTTATTCTAATATTTCTATTTTGAGAAAAGTTATAGCATATTTATCTACTTCTTTTTGTCATTTGTTTTAAAGTGTTGCATTTCTGCCTTTAGTCTTCTGTCATTTAGCTATGTCTGCAGTTTGCAACATTTTTACATTTTACATCACTGTGATAAAAATATTTATTTTTATATTCTTTCCCATTATTTTCTTTAATTACTAAGATAATTTTACATGAATTCCATGTTGGTGACTTTTCACTAATAAGCACTAAATTTAACTGGGATTTATTAGACTGTGCTGTTTCCAGAGGATCTGGTGATAGCGAAGTTTTAGGCTGAGGTATTTTTTGGGATATAAAATGGTGTCTTTAGACACACAAAATTTCCCTGAACAAAAAGGAAACAGAGTTTTGGTTCATGGTCTGAAGATATTCTCTGTGACTGCAAGTATCTTCAATGGCTGAAGGAGGACTTTGGATTCTTTCCACCCATCATCTCCCTGTATGGTAAGTCAACTAAAGTTCTAGTGATATTGCTGCCAGCCAGCAAAGGGCCTCTCCTTCAGGTAGAAACCAGCAAGAGCATAAAGGGATTTACTTATTTGGATTATTGTGAAGTTTTGCTATATAAAACCAAAATATCTTCAATCTGAATTCTCTCTCCAGTTATCTTTGCTTACACAGACATTGTTAGTATTTGATCTTCACAGCATTAAGACACCCTTCAGTCATTTCCTCCAACCATTATCCATGTATTATTTAATTTTCATTTAAATTCCAATGTTGTTGATAAACTATTGGCAGCAAGCGTTATTCTATTACAAGTGAACTAGGAATTACAAAGATCTTACTTTATCTGTCTTTCTCTGAATTAGATTTCAACAATTCAGTCATCTAGAAGTTTTTCTTTATTACTGTGAAGAGATGCGACTCTCATATCCATAAATTGGTATGTTAGACTATCTCACTTTTCAATTTGTTCAGTGAGGTTTAATGTAACATTTATCTTAATTATTATTGACTTGTTTTATTTGATTTGTTTACAGTTCTTTGATATCTCTTTATCTAACTTCAATTTATCATCATTTTAGTCCTTTTATTAATATGAAGTTTAGTAGAATGGAAGTAGTTTTTGCTGTTTTTTTATTTTGCCACAAGCTTATTTATTCATGTTTGGAGGAACTGGGGATGGAACTCTGGCCTTTGCACTTTCCAGGCAAGCACTTATTCTACTGAGCTATCTCCCTGGCCCCATGAAAAGCTTTGTATGAAGATGTAGCTTGTAATTCTTTAACAGCTAGTTTGTTTCATTTCATTCTTCTTAGTTATATTTATTTGTCTTTTTTCATTATATATAATTTTGTACATTTACACTATTATTACATTTTTAGTTTAAATTTAAAGTGTTCCACTAATCTTTTCTAATCTTTTCTCACTACTAGTGATGTCCATCTGACTGAAAATATATGTAAGCCCTTGCTAGTCATATTCCTCACAAAAAGAAACTTTTTCCTTAGCATTTTCTTATTTATAGTACAATGTGAGTTTTGTTTTTTATGTATTATATTTTTTCACGATTAACTTTTTTCAAACAATTCTTAAATGAGACCATGAATTATGTTTTTTCTATAAAAAAATAATATTCATACAAACTATGTGGAGTGAGTCTCTTTGTTATTAGGTTTCAGATATTCTTCCAATTTCTGATTACCCATTTAGATTTATGTATGTCTGTTTACAAAATTCATCATTCACATTTATTCCTTCTCTTTTCTTACTTCCTCACAATAAAATTTTTATTCTGTTACTTTTTATTTTTATGCCTTTTGTTGAATATTGCTTTTAAAGAACATATCTGAAAAATTTTCTGGTTCCTAGTAAATGATGTTTAACCATGTATAGAATTACTGAAAAGAGATCCTCTTTTCCCATAATTTATAAATATTTATTCATAAACTTTAAGTGCTTAAGTTTTCAATTCCAATTTATGTTTTTCTTAAGAAAAAAAATATATTTTGACCTAATTTGGAAGGTCTTCTTACCTGGCAACTTTGCAGAATTCCTAGTCACATTTTCAGTTCTATGCCTTGGGTTATATTATTTTCTAATAGGCCCAACTATTAGCTTAAATGATTGAGAGATTTAATATTGCTTTATTATTTTTCACTTCTCTTGAAGTAGGACACAATTGTTGATGAACTTAACTCTATTTTCCTATGACTTAATGTTTTATCAGTTTTCTTTCAGTCAGTTTGTTTTCAACTCTACGATCCCACAGGTTGAGCAGATAAACATCCTCTCACGGAAATGCAATCTTGCCCACCCAACAAATGGCAATGTTTCTGGTGCTTACAAAACTCTGCAGGTCTTATCTCAGGATAGTGATCAACCAGATCAAGATGTGACAAGACTGCTAGCAAATGTCTGTGACTCTGACCTTTGTCCCTCTCTGTATAATCCCAAAGTTATTGTTGACAACCTAAAGACAGTCCTGAGCTCTGCTTTCCTATTAAAACATTTGAAATATAGATTGCTTTCCTATATTTCCATGACTTTTTCTGTTTGAATTTTCTTTTGATGTGAATCACTAGGCTGCTATAACACAGTGTTCAACATTGTTCACTTCTGAAAATTTCATAGGAGGGGTATTACCTTGCGTTTTGGTCTTTTTGTTTTGCCTACTAAGCATCGGTTTTATATTTGGAAGGTAGCTTCATGTAGATTCACTTTTAATGCTTTTATGTAGCAAGAGAGGAAAAGCAAAATATACTTATTTCATCTAACTCAAACTAAGAATGCACTAGAAATACAAATGAAAAGATTTTAAAAAGAAAATAATACACTTAAAGGTATGTATGAAGTTATTAAAAATTAACATAAACATAAACATAAAAAACATTAAAGACTAATTCTGAAATATGAATAATAAATAATGTACCATATACAGGAAAGGAGAATTAGAGAATAAGAATATATATAATGAGTGAGAAGCTTTTAAAGAGATAATACCTAAGAAATGAACAATATTGATTAAGCAAATAAAACTTCTGATTATTTAACACCAGTTTAAAATATGTGTTCTGCGGGCTGGCCAGACAGCTCAGCAGACGAAAGTGCCTGCTTAGGCAGATGCAGGGGGAGGCTCGATCCCTGGCCTGTGGTGCCTGCCCTGCCCCGGGGAGCGCTGAGACAGTGATTGAGACTGGGCCTAGTGGTGCACTCCAGTAATCTCAGTGCTTAGGAGGCTGAAAAACAGGAAGGATCACTAGAGTCTGATCTATGTAGTGAGACCTATAATAAATACATAAAAAGAAGAAAATAAAATAAAATATGTATTATTGGGAAAATATAGATATAGCACATAATAAAATTATATTTTGTAGCTAAGTCTTCCAATAACACCTAAAAAGCAGTGAGAAACATAACAGAGAGAAGGAGATGAAAGGCTGAAGGTATTATGTTCTTCTTTTAGAAGACAAGGAACTTATAGAGAAGAAAAACATATACACAATACATTGTCACTGATCATCACAGATCCAAGAATTAAACATAAAGATACTTCATTTTACATACTTAGATTTTGCTCAGTGTATATTTTGTTTAGTAGAGGATAAATTATTTTCATATAAGTAGGATACAAAAATCATATTTTGATTTCAGGAAGATGCTGCTAATGGTAAAATATCAGTATATTAAAAGGAGTGCATGGCAAAAGAGATATAATATTTCAGTTATTTATTAAGAGTCAATGTGCTAAAGGAACTGCTTCCAACTATAAAAATACAAGTATAATGTCATTTTTTTCTCTGCAGTTTAGAGAATAAAACCCAAGCCCTAATAAATGGCAAGAAAACTTTCTTTTTGTACTCCACACCCAGCCCATAATTCAATTATTTTTATGTTGTCTTTTGAGACAAAATTAATAATTTACTTTATTTATAATATTAGGCTATACTTTATGATCTAAAAATTATTTCTACATGTGTCAGCTTCTCTTAGTATGTGTTCAGAAATTAAAAACTATTTTTTATATCCATCTCTGGCAGCCAGTACTAAACAGAGACAAATTTAGTGTCAGTTCCATAGCAAGTTTTGATGGCATGAATAAAATGTTGGCACTCATTTGTTCAATGTGATAGAAATTGAATACCAAGCAGAGAAACATCTACTTTCTTAGTACTCAGTGCAAAATCAATGAAGATGGCATGACACAATCAAAGCCATATTGTAAGGAGATTAATTTATCTTCACTATATTAGATAGGTCAAAGAAGGCAAGAAACTTATTTACAAGGCAATTAATTCAGTCCACCATGAGAAAAGAAACAACTGAAGCAGGATAGCAGCAGGTAAGTAGAGAGTTGATGATAAGATCACTCATCAGGCAATTAATTATTGAACAAGAAGACTTTAACAGCTTATAGGCTGATTATTGACGACTTCAGGAAAACAAAGAAGGAAAATGTGAAGATATCTGTTCAGTATAGAACTTCTCCAGAATGTATCCAATGAGTCATTATGACTCAAGGTTAGAAAAAGAACACCCATCGGTGACAAAACAAACCAGAAAAGGGAGATATAAATAAAGGACAGTTTTGTAGTATAAAAAAATATATGTATATAGAAGATAGTTAGGATAGACATACAGCTACTTTCTTTTAGTTCAATGAGAAGAAAGGTTTGTATTAATAGTGTTTAGACAAGATATCGTGTCTCCATCTTGCCCTTTGAATAACTACTATGCAGACAATATGCAACATATTAATTACTGTAATAGTCCTACTAACCTGTTTTAAAACTGTTTCATTGCTATTTTATCTTTATTTCTCATTAAAATGAATAAAATTAAAAAAAATTGAAGCTGTAAACCAGTTAAATCGAAGACAACACCAAACAATTGAATTTTGCTTCAACAAACATCTTGATCTGATCAGAATAAAGGGAGTAAAAAGAGTTTTCTGTGCATTAAAGTATGCAAACTATCCAATATAAAAATTATTTCTGGATAACGATCCATACTGTAAAGAATTATGTTAACACAACAGTAAATAGAATAGGGCCAGGGAGATAGCTCAGTAGAATAAGTCCCTGCCTGGCAAGCACAAGGTTCTGAGTTCAATCTCTGGTACTGCAAAAAAAAAAAAAAAAAAAGAGTAAGTAGAATGGAAAAGTAAAGGTAGCAGGTGTAATTTTTATTTCTTATCAAAGACGTGTCTTCTATGTTCTCATCACTATGATTTTTAAATCATAAAAATATAGTAGATTGGAAAAATTTGTAAGTGGAAATACTAGACCTTACTTTATGACCTAAAACTAAAACGTCTGTGGGCATGAATAATTGTAAATTGAACACAGGAATAACTTTACATTATATGAGCAAGGGAAAATTAACAATTTTATGTTTCAATATCAAGATACAGTTCTGTATTACATTAAAATAAAAATATTGCTTAAAATTAGTTGTTAATGCAAATACAGCATATGAAAAATTCTGGGATGGAGGAAAAATAGGACATGAAAGAAGTACGAGTAGCCTGGAATACACATACAAGAAAAAATTACTGAAATATGTAAATGAAACACAAATAATCATCTGAAAAAATAATTAACAAGTCATCTATGACTTTGTTAAAAGACCAAATGTGACTAAGGAAGAAAATAGCAAGATAACAGTAATAATAATAAACTAAAACCTTATCACTTTACATTTGATAGAGCTATGTTTTCAAAGACCATTATAATAAAAATTATTATGTCTGAAAATATCAAAAAGTAGACAAAGTTTTGGAGAAAACCAGAACTGTAACCAATATAACCTAATAAAACGGTATATAGAAATCCAATTTTGTTTTCAAAAATTATTGTGAATTTGTTGCAAATATGTTTAAAAATAAAATTATATACTTGATATGTGTTGTATTTACCACCTACATTCTATTGTTAATTTTTCATAATATGTATTTTGTCACATAATTCTCTCAACTTTTGTAAATCTATACATTAATACACCTTTAATACAATAAAAAAAGAAAGGACATGTAGTATAGTTTCCTTTAAATCCATGTATTTATATGCATTTTTCTATTTCAATAAAACTTGTACATAATGCATTTTACACATTTTAATTGCAAGCTTATTGATTTTTACAAATGAATATGCTTGCATGATCCTAAATTGTAAGATATATACCTGCTGATAACAAGGCATGTAAGAGTATTCTTGGCTAGTTCAGACATTTGCAGAACTGAGTATGAGGACTTATGCTCAAAGCCAACAGGATTTTGGGAGTTTACAGCAAGAGCATGGCAAGTTTGTGCCTAGCCTATGCATTTTAGCAATTTAGCTAGAACCTCTAGCTAAATAAATAAATAAACTGGGCATGTAACTCAGTGCAATGTTTCTGGCTTCAATATCCAGTACATTACCATCACACACACACACACACACACACACCATCGAACACATTATACATGAAAGTCAATGGTAAACAAATAGTCCAAAGAAAGATAATAGAAAGTTGGATGTAATCACAAAGAAATAAACATCTATATTGCAATTTAATCTATGACAAAGTTTTCATACAAAAGCAAAAATGATACTACTATTAGTAATGTAATATAATCCTTGCCACTAGTGTAAGAGTATTATTTATGTTTCTCTTAGTGTTCAAATAGCCATTGTGTGCTTTTATAAAATCCACAACTGGAGGTTTTTCTGTGAGACACTGACTTTTTATAAAGAGGTTAAGATATGAAGAACCATTCTTTAAAATTTTTATTTTGACTGTTTTAGAATGTCATAAATGGAATCAGAGAAGATGGAATTTTTAACAGAAGAGTTAGATGTGTCTAGAAGTCTCTGACTATAAGACCAGTCTCAAAGGGGCTGATATGTATGAAAGCAAATGAGTGAGGTGGTTCTTAATGTTTATCTTAGTCTTTTTACTCAAATGAAATATATTTTTCTGGAAATTGTTAGAATAATCTAATCCAAGGTAATCCTCAAATATGGCATGTCAAGGAGGAGGAAATACATCCTAAAGAATGAACAGCTGATATATTTCAATGATGATGTAAGGTTATTGCAACACAGGTATTTCAGTTACAACCTGCTGGGAGGAACCAAGTTACCAAATTGAGCAAACCAGTAACTATCATTTCAATGCAATGCAATGTATTATTGAACATGTTTATAAATTACTAATCTGCATTTGGTTAATTTTTAAATTTTTATTCTAGTTAGTTCATAAGAATTGAGAAGAAAATCATATCATGAATGCTTATAGATATTCTTTTTTCTCGAAAATTTGTTTTGATAAAATATGTTGCTGCATAAATGATTAAAAACATGGATCAAAGGGCTGGAAAATTGCAAGTAAGAGTCTTCACTGGAAAAGTAAAATTCTAGAACCTGATGTCTCGAGATAATGGCAAAAACTCACCCAGGGCTCTTTTTTTTTTTTTTTGAACTGGGGATTGAACTCAGGCCCTGTGCTTATTCCACTGAATCATCTCCCTGGCTTTAATCCAGGACTCTTCAAACATAATCCAACTCCCCATTCTTGTCCAAGATGGAGATTAATGATCACCATGTGTATTACCATGGTCTTCACTCTGTCCAGGGTTTGCTCATCCTAACCATCTAATATAATGTCATTATTGTAAGACCAACTTGATGTTCTCCTGGGTACTTGGATAGCCCAGACCATCTCCTACCCATGACACACAGCATAAAATTAACCAACCTTAGGAAAAAACTGGAAGTATGCTTCCCAAGACTTTTCAATAATCTGATATCCTTTTCTAATCACAATGGAAAAACGTTAGTTTCCAAATAAATGGCTGGATTCTGTGGGTCTGGCATTTGTTTCTAACCTCTAGAAAAAATATCACATCTACAACAATGTCTGCAGTAGAGGAGTTTGCTCTGATAGCCCAGAATCACTCTTCAGTGCTCTTCTTGTTTCTGGGGAAGTCACACTGGTGAATCAGTTACCAGCATGAAAGGACCAAATTCTGAAATCCCTTTGGATCCTCCAAGGTGACACTAATTTCTGCCAGACCTTCTATCCCTTTGACAGGAATGAGTTCTGGGCTTTGTCAAAAGCCTTTTCTGCATTAATTGAGATCATCGTGTGGTTTTTGGATTTGGTTCTATTGATAAAGTGTATCATATTTATAGATTTTCATATATTGAACCATCCTTGCATCCAGGGATGACTTCTACCTGGTCATGGTGTGTGATCTTCTTGATGATTTGCTGTACTCTATTTGCTAGGATTTTGTTGAGGATTTTTGCATCTATGTTACTGAGGGTGATTGGCCTGTAGTTCTCTTTTTTAGTTGTGTCTTTCCCTGGTTTTTGTATCAGTGTAATATTGGGATTATAGCTTCCGTAAATTTCTTGTAGAATTCAGCTGTGAATCCATGAGGACCTGGACTTGTTTTTGTCAATAAGTTTTTTTATTACATTTTCTATTCCACTGGCTGTTATTGGCTTGCGAGTTCTTATATATTCTAGATTCAGTTTTGGTAATTTTTACCTTTCTAGGAATCTGTCCATTTCTTCTGTGTCTTCTATTCTGTGAGAATAAAGATTCTCAAGGTAGCTATTGATGATGTGAATTTCCACTGGGTCTGTGGTAATTTCACCTTATCATTCCTTATTGCTTGTACTTGATTTTTGTTTACTCTTTTTGATGAGGTTAGCTAGGGACTTATCAATTTTATTTAATCTTCAAAGATCCAGTTTTTCGATTTGTTAATTGTTTGAATGTTTTTTTTCATCTTGATTCAACTAATATCTGCTCCAATTTTTATAATTTCTTGTCATCTTTGGGCTTTGGGTTTGGTTTGCTCTTCTTTCTCTAGACGTTTGAGGTGCAGCATAAAGTTATTTATTTGTTACTGTTCTGTTTTCCTGTGTGAGATCGCAGATATTAATTTCCCTCTTAGAACTGCTTTCATTGCCTCTATACCATAATATATTAGTTTAGATTTATTATAATTGCTCTAGATGACTAATTTCAAAGACTCCTACTTTACCCATGACCATGGCTCTTAACCTATAGGCTAAGAAACAATATGGAGATAATGGAAGCAGTCAAAGACGTTAATTCTAATTTAGGGGGACTGGGAAACAATAACCACTACATCTCCTTATTAACTAAAGAGTGTCAGTCATACCTTGGTGTTATGGTTTGTGTCTAGGGGCCCCCTCCAAAACCTCATGCATTTTTAGATGGAAGTTTTTTGGAGGTATCTGAATCTAGAGTTTGTGATTTATTCATGGTTCAGTGTTAGGGTAAAGCATGCTGAGGTTAAGGGTGGGTAATTTATAAATCACTCCACTAATTGGGCTGGCATCACCCAAATCCAGAAGACTGGTCAAGATAAAAAGGGAAGGAAGAGTCTTGTCTTTCATTCTGTTGTTGATTTTGCTGTTTTCTACTGGCATTACTGGCTAACCCTCTGCCATGTGCTGCTCTGGTTTGGAGCCAGCTGATTATGGCCTGAAACCTCCCTGATTTGTGAGATAAGTGAATTTTTCTCCTTTCAACTTTGGGTATTGAGTGTTTTGTTTCCGTAATGAGAAAAGTAATTGAGACACTTGATAAGGTCTCTATATTTACTCCCTCAGACAGAGGCTCACCTTTCTAAAGATGCTACAACAATCTTTCAGATCATAACCTATGACTGCTCTTTTAGACGAAGGATTTATCAGTTCTCCCAATGTTTGCACATTTTGTCTTTTGATTGGTCCGTAGTTATCTGCATAAATGGTCATAGATCTGCAATGATCAT